>JAQFVV010006877.1:0-173293 GCA_028023455.1 Epiperipatus broadwayi
TATATATTAGCACTGTAATTGGCAACCTATCTTTTGCTAGCATATTCACTTGTAATTTAGCAAGCCATGATATAAAGAAAGAATTTTGGAATATTAATTGACATAGGTATAATATATTTATTACACACACACACATCCATATCTTTATACATATTATGATGAGTTATGCTGGAACTTAATTTGATCTTATTTTACTAAGTAATGCCTCTATGTGTTTCATCCCAAATTTATTATTGTATACTTATTGTTTTTATTTTGCTATTTAACTTATTGATTAATAAATGTATTTTAATTTCATTTGTTTCCGTCATTTGCTTAATCCTAATTCCAGTTCTCATCTATTTATTATATTTCATATTTTTATATGCATTATAGATTAATTATAGATTTTTTTTTTAAAGTTTTACACTTAAGTTAGCATGTTATCACTTCATTTAACTTTCTAGTTATTTCTTATTTAGTTATCTTTTGGGTCTCATGTCTCTCCTTATTCAGAACTGGCTTTCACATTAAATTAGGATCAATGTGTATTCTCAGAAATATCATTTACAGAGTGTTAAGCCAAAAAGCACTGGTAACTAGGTTGAAGCTTGTTCAGACCTAGGATCTAACCATCTCATATTTATCAGCTTTAGTGTATATTTGACTCTGCTTTTGTTGTGTAAATGTACAAGTTTGACCATTACATATATTTTTTTCACCAATTATGGTGCCACAACATTGGGGCTTGATACTTATTACATGATCCTGAACAGATTGTTTTCCTCAAATTATGATGCATTGATGATGATAATTTTACCTGTAGGTATTTTTTTTCTTTCTGGTTATTGTGCACCAATGTATGGCATCAAAATACACCCTCATTTTTTAAGATCCATGAACATTTACATTAGCCTACTTTTATTTAAATATTTTCCTGCGATTATGTATGCCCAATCATGGAGGCATGGAAGCATGATTATATTCCCTGATTCTGTACACCAACATAACCCTATACTATATATGTATAAAATTTTTGATTTTGTACATGTGATTTCCAATTTTATTTTATCAAAATATATAAAATGTGCTAATATGCACAAGCACACAAAGCTAAAAACAAATAAAGAATATATATATTATTATTTGTTTATTTTAATATTTATTCCATTAAATGGCTAAGCACTTTCAGGGGTCAAAGCCCTCATCATCATAGCCACATTACAAACTATAATAAATTGACTCGGAGTGATGCAAATTTATGTAAATGAAATGATTACACATTCCATTTCTTGGATATTTTGTAGCAAGAGTCTTTTCTATTGATGGCGTCACTCCGAATCAATTTATTATAGTTTGTAATGTGGCTATGATTATGAGAGCTTTGACCTTTGAAAGTGCTTAGCCATTTAATGGAATAGATATTAAAATAAAAAAATAATAATATATATATTTTTTATTTGTTTTTAGCTTTGTGTGCTTGTGCATGTTAGCATATTTTTTATATTTTGATTCATAACTAGCAACAAAGTATAATAGTTTGCTTATTTCAATTTTATTTTATCAAAACTGTTCCTGTTTTTACATAACTATTTGGGTGATATATAGATAAATATATCATAAAATGTGTAAAATGTTCTGCAGTTATGTTCCGATCCATTTATAATGCATATTAGTTTAATATTTGGGTTTTATATTACATATGTAATATTATGTATTAAATAATGTCTCTTCTTGTGACTCAAATAGGGTATGAGTCATCCTCACATAAATTTTGTCACCAGGAGTAGGAAATTTAAAAACGAGGGACCCATCATTTAAAAATTTTAAAATTTTGGGACTGGATAGAAAGCAAGGTCAATATATTGTGATTATCACACAGACTGCGATCACACATGTGTACATTGAATATATAGTATAATATTAAATGTGAGTTTTATGTAAACTAAGTTATAGAAATTGGATAACAAAGTCAGGAAAATAAAATAAATTTATTTTAAGCTAAGTTTTAATTAAAAAAGCAAGATGGTAGCTGAGGAATGCAAGTAATTAAAAAAATCAATTATGGTAATTAAAGAAAGTGAATGAAGGTAAGCAACCAAGATCTTTATCTTCCACCTTCCAATGTTAACTTTTTTAGAATTTAAAATTAGTAAAGTTTAAGGAATAGTAAAATAAGATCATCGAAGTTGATGATTAAATCTTAAAGGGAAAAGTAAATAAAAAGGGTTAATGATTGTAGAATTAGCAATCATAAATTTGCGGTCGCAATTATAAATAAAAATAAATAGATTTACAAAAAAACAATAAAGATCATCTCTTCAAAATACACATGTGAATGCATGAAATATATATGTATAGGTGTGTAAAAAAAGAGTGTGTAAATAAGAAAATTACTTTATTAAAAAAAAAATGGAAGTAAATAAAATAAAATAAAAATAAATGGATAAAAAACAAGAAGAAAACTTTATCTATTTAATGAAAGTAAAGTAAATGTGTGAAATGTAATTAATGACATTCCAAAAACAATCAAGAAGATAAGTAAAGGATTGTGGGACAATTAAGAAGAAAATTGTAAAAGAAGTAGCCATGTTGGAGTTGTTCTTGAGTAAGCTGAGCTGACAGACAGAGTTTGAGAGCTGTGAACAAAAATGTACCAAGAAGTTGAAACACCGAGAATGCAGGGCTAGGGGGCCACAAATGGATGCCAGTTAATCCATGCTCGCCTTGGGTGTAAAGTCATCTTCCCCATGAAGTAATAGTAGAGATAGCGCCTGCCTGGTGGTTCACCTTCCCTCTCCTGGAAGCCTCAAGAATACGATCTAAGTAAGCTGCAAGAAAGAATCCAGCCGGATCCCAAGAATTCCATCTCTACAAAAGAAGTGGAGTAATCCACAGGATGGATAATAATTCCCTTGTCAATGTCTAGAACACTTAGGTAATTAACTTTAATATAACACATGTGCACACACTTTCATAAATGGCCGCAATAATTAAAAAATGCAATTGCAAAAGTGAATCTGAATGAACCAAATAATTAATATTTTTCTGTATCAAAGAATATGTAAGAAAAGACTATAAGTTATAAAATATCTACATATAAATGGTTAGAATCAAAGAATTATCATTATTAGTGTGAATAATTAAATTAAATATAATTTGTGTTATTTTAAATGATTGCTTATTTTATGTTGAAGTATTATATTTTAATGTTTATAAATGTATTATATTAAACAATATTTATTTATAAATAGCTCCTTAAGTCTCGTCTTTTCTTTTTCACCATGCTAATTATAATGATATACCCATAGGGTTATAAAATACTAATTAGACATTTATTCTAGTAAAAGTACATGTGTCGATATAGTACAGTAATATAAATCTCGCAAAAATTATAAATATTTCAAGCGCTGGATTATTTTAAATAAATCATTCTTATGAATGAATATCCAGCAGCTGAAGAAGCTTCTGATCAGGAAAGATAATACTGAAATATTCCATTGGTAATCTCCGTATTCCATCAGGAATATAGACTTAGGTAATGAGTCTATATTGGCTTCTTTGCTTGACATGACAATCATCTTGATCGTAAAGTGTAAAATTCAAAACATTTACATACGGTCGAAAAGGTAATTCTGTTACATTTTGGGTGCCTGAGTATGTGATCCATTTGCTGTAGAATTATTAGTCACGTGTAGGATAGAATTTTGTTAAAAAAATATTCATATACAAATTAATTCAAAAAAATTTTAACTTGGTAAGAAGCGAGGATGAGAGGGAGAGTTTTTTCTTTGCTTTATAGTTTGTTATGTATGTATGTTTCAAAGTCACATGTGTAGAAGAAAAGAGAAGGGAAAAGGGGAAATTATCTTTGTGGAAATCTATTAAAAGTTTTTTTTGCATATTTACTGTTATAGAAGGAAACAAAAAGAAAAAAAGTATTTAAATATCTGTATACTTAGAACGACCGAATATATATGTTATCTTACGTAATTGCGATTAAATAAAAAAAGAAATATAGTGAGATCTAATATAAATTGGGGATATATTTTGAAAAAAAATTTATCGATGTCATAAATATAGTAAAATAAAGTGTATCAGTGAAATCAAAATAAATTATAGGTGTGTCTTATATCACGACCGAATATATATGTTGCGATCAACAAAAAAAAAAAAAAGAAATATATTGAAATCTAATATAAATGGGGAATAGATTTTGAAATTTTATCGATAAATCATAAATATAGTAAAATAAGGTATATCAGTGAAATCAAAAGAAATTATATATGTGTCTTGTTTCAAACAGTTGTAGTAAAATAAATTTATCGATAAATATATACGTGGTATAGCCGAGGGTAATAGTCGGAAAAATAGAGACATCAGGGAGAGGAAACGAATCTAAGGCAGGTAGGCTAAGAATCTGAGCAGGTGTGGTTAGGATTAACTGGCGTACCAAACGCCAATCATAAAAGAAAAAAAGTTAAATTAGCAAATAGAAATAAAACGGTCAAGAACAAACGAGAATTAGTATAGTAGAAATATAATTAAAGATTAATTCATAAACTTAAAAAGTAGATTCATGCACATGAGAGCAAAAACAAAGATGGTTGCCCAAAGTGATGGAGAGGGAAGTATTAGTAGTGGAAAACAAACTGAGCAAACCGAAGATTTTAGTAATGATAATAAAATGGAAGATAATAACGAATACAAAAAAAACATATAGTGCAGAATACCATGACGTGATGAGTATGTTGAAAGATATAATGGAAAACCAGCGACAATTTGCCAGAGAAATAGAAGTGAGGGATGAAGCGAACAAAGAAAGGCTGGAAGAGTTTCGTGAACAATTAACTAAAAGCTTCAATCAGAAATTTGAAGAGTTAAATGATAATTATAGGCAAAACACTCGTCAATTGGTGATCACAAATAAAAGATTGGATAGCCAAGCTGATTTACTCAAGAAATGCGAGCAACAAATTATGGGGGAGTGGAATAATGGTGCTCAGGAGGTCAGAATTGAAGTAAATGAAAAGGTTGCCAATGTAGAAGATAAACTAGAAGTAGTGTATCAGGAAATAAAGGATTTTAAAGCAGAGCAAGGGAAGAAAATTGAAGGGATTAATGATGTAAATGAGAAAGTTATAAAGAGACTACGACTTGATGTCAATCAGTTAGAGGTAGCAATAGAGAGAATAGAGTCAAAGGTAGAGGAAAGGGAAAGTGAATTAGAAAATCTAGGGATGAAAGAAATAATTAATAAAGATATGCAGAACAGCACCAACGAATGCTTGCAAGCCAGTAGTGAAATATATAATGTGGAGAAAATGATTATAGGTGCCGAAAGAAAAACAGTCAAACAAGTCGTCGAATTGCATAATGCACTCGACAGTACTAGGCCAAGGTACATGGCTGAAGATCGAGGATTCAAAACGCCTCCTAAAGATCCGATTATAAATATGGATCCATATAACCCTCATCAGAATTACTGGGAAGGAAATAAGGAGAGAAGATTTTTTGATAGAAATAAAGTTTCCAGACTGATGGAGAGATATGTAGATGGAAATTATCCAAAAGGACTCAGATACTTTGGTAGACATAGGAATATAAGTCCATGGCCCAGAACCAGTGGGTATATGTTGACAAAAGGAGTAACAAAGAACCTCCAGATAAAACTAATTTAAAAGAAATCTAACACGATGGAAATGTCAACTTCACCGAATATTAACGGCACTGGATTTTGAGAATGGAGAATGACTTATAAATCAATGTAAATAAAAGAAATGTAATGGGAAGAGGAGATGAAATAATAATGAGTTTTTAAATGATAAAATTTTAAATGCAAAGTATGAAAAAACAAAAGGAAGTAACGTAAAACAAACTAATTTGTAATTTATAATGACAAACTCCTAGTGTAAGCCTGTCAAACACAGCTGCACGTGAAAAAAAAAATATAGAGAAAAGAGAAATGATGATTAAAATTTAGTAATTATATCAACCATTAGTACAATAAAACCCTTCTCATAAGATGCCATTTTGATAGCCAAAAGAATTTAAATTTTAATGTATAATCTGTAAGTCTGCAAATGCAGCTAGAAATAATAAATAAATGAGAAAAAGATATAGGATGGAACAATAAACATCCAAGCTTATCAAATGGATAAGTGATACATATTAAATAAAATAAAATAAATAATAGTAGTTAAGTGTTAAGTGTCAATGATATATGGTTGAGATTCTGGATTGAGGCATTTGTGTGTGTGTATAGGAATTATGTATGGATCGCATCCGAGCTTGGTTAAGCCCCCTTTTGCGTATGATGTAAATGGGCAGGTGAGTATATGCATTAAGTTTTAAAATAATGTAGCATCAGTAAGAATCCTGGGCTCATTATCTGTGTGAGACAGAAGCTCCCAGTTTAATACAAACTCAAAATGAATGAGTAAATCAAGAATTTAAAAATTAAGAAGCGTTTTTATTAATAATGTAGCATCAGTAAGAATCCTGGGTGCATTATCTTTGAGGGGAAAAAAAATTTCCCACTTTATTAAGATTCACACTGAGAAAAAATATAAAAAATGAAGAGGTCCATGTTTTATTAAGTTGAACAAACAGTAGAAATGTCAGTGTGTGTTAAAGTCTTCCACAGGGATTAAAGTGGTTTGATTAGCGCAGATCGATTGGATTGAATACGTATAGCTTTTGCCTAGTTGTCTCTCCATGTAAGAAGTTAAATATTAAGAATTAAAATGGCTTTCACATCAAAGTCCAATATATTTTATTTTTTAAAAATTAGGAACGGTATAATGTGATGATCACACAGACTACAATCACACATGTGTACATTTGATATATAGTATAATATTAAATGTGAGATTTATGTAAACTAAGTTATAGAAATTGGATAATAAAGTCAGGAAAATAAAATAAATTTATTTTAAGTTAAGTTTTAATTAAAAAAGCAAGATGGTAGCTGAAAAATGCAAGTAATTAAAAAAATCAATTATGGTAATTAAAGAAAGTAAATGAAGGTAAGCAACCAAGATCCTTATCTTCCACCTTCCAATGTTAACTTTTTTAGAATTTAAAATTAGTAAAGTTTAAGGAATAGTAAAATAAGATCATTGAAGTTGATGATTAAATCTTAAAGGGAAAAGTAAATAAAAAGGGTTAATGATTGTAGAATTAGCAATCATAAATTTGCGGTCGCAATTATAAATAAAAAATAAGTAGATGTACAAAAAAAAGATAAAGATCATCTCTTCAAAATACACATGTGAATGCATGAAATATATATGTATAGGTGTGTAAAATAAAGAGTGTGTAAATAAGAAAATTACTTTATTAAAAAGAAATGGAAGTAAATAAAATAAAATAAAAATAAATGGATAAAAAACAAGAAGAAAATTTTATGTAATTAATGAAAGTAAAATAAATGTGTGAAACGTAATGAATGACATTCTAAAAACAATCAAGAAGATAAGTAAAGGATTGTGGGACAATTAAGAAGAAAATTGTAAAAGAAGTAGCCATGTTGGAGTTGTTGTTGAGTCTGCTGAGCTGACAGACAGAGTTTGAGAGCTGTGAACAAAAATGTACCAAGAAGTTGAAACACCGAGAATGCAGGGCTAGTGGGCCACAAAGGGATGCCAGTTAATCCACACTTGCCTTGGGTGTAAAGTCATCTTCCCCATGAAGTAGTAGTAGAGATTGCACCTGCCTGGTGGTTCACCTTCCCTCTTCTGGTAGACTCAAGAATACAATCTAAGTAAGCTGCAAGAAAGAATCCAGCCGGATCCCAAGAATTCCATCTCTACAAAAGAAGTGGAGTAATCCACAGGATGGATAATAATTCCCTCATCAATGTCTAGAAAACCTAGGTAATTAACTTTAATATAACACATGTGCACACACTTTCATAAATGGCCACATTAATTAAAAAATGCAATTGTTAAAGTGAATCTGAATGAACCAAATAATTAATATTTTTCTGTATCAAAGAATACGTGAGAAAAGACTATAAGTTATAAAATATCGACATATAAATGTTTAGTATCAAAGAATTATCATTATTAGTGTGAATAATTAAATTAAATATAATTTGTGTTATTTTAAATGATTGCTTATTTTATGTTGAAGTATTATATTTTAATGTTTATGAATGTATTATTTTAAGCAATATTTATTTAAAAATAGCTCCTTAAGTCTCGTCTTTCCTTTTTCACCATGCTAATTATAATGATATACCCATAGGGTTATAAAATACTAATTAGACATTTATTCTAGTAAAAGTACACCTGTTGATATAGTACAATAATATAAATCTTGCAAAAGTTCTAAATATTTCAAGCGCTGGATTATTTTAAATAAATTATTCTTATGAATCAATATCCAGCAGCCAAAGAAGCTTCTGATCGGGAAAGATAATACTGAAATATTCCATTGGTAATCTCAGTATTTGATCAGGAATATAGACTTAATTAATGAGTCTATATTGGCTTCTTTGCTTGATGTACAGTCGTCTTGAGCATAAAGTGTAAAATTAAAACACTTACATACCGTCGAAAAGGTAATTCTGTTACAATATATATGCTCTAAATAAAACTAAACCTGGCACAGGAAATTAAAATGCAATCATGAATTTGTAGGTTTTTATACGGAGTTATAAAGCAGCATGGAATGAAAAGAGAAATGAGAAACTCCACAGATAAGTTTATTTTGCTTAATATTATTATTAAGTAAAATCTTTGTTGCAATGCAATTAGATATGATATGAAGGTGGCACTAGTTAGCAGAAAGGCATAGGGCAGGATGGAATGATGAATAGGCTTAGAAGTTATGGAATCTAGGGAGTCACCTATTTTGAGAAATGGGAAAATAGCAGTAGTGGCATAAGAGAAATTGTACATAAAAAGAATACCACAGGAGAATAATCTTAATATCAAGAGATTATACTACAGAGGACAAGGTAAAAGTAAAAATAAGCATGGGGAAGAAATGGCAGCAGAAGTAAGCCTAAATTCTGTGGTGTTAGAATCAATAAAAAGCCCTATAACATCTAAGGAATCATCAAAAGTGTTTCAAGATGAGTACTATGTGATTAAAAAGACAATAACATAGGGATTTAAGAGGCAAATTATGAGCAGTGGTGGCACTGGAAGAGGAAATGATGGAGGGGAAAAATAAGGATAAGCCAGTTTCCTGAAGGTGAGGTCATGTAAGGTCCTGTATATTTTAATAAAAACCATCTAGAATAATCTGAGAGCAAAAAATAATAAGGGGTGTGAAGAGGTGCCAAGAAGATTGCTTGATGACCTTGTTGAAAAAGATGGAGGATGAATATAGAAATATAAAGAGAGATAAAAGAATGGAAACTAAAGACCAGAAGATGGAAGAGAGATAAACAGATGAAAAGGATAGAAAAATGGCAGAGAAGAACCAATAAAATGTTTAAAATCCAAGAAATCATATAGGAAAGGAACCAACAGAATATATTGAAAATCCAGAAAATCTTAAAAGTGAGGGACCAAAGAATGAAAGAAAAATTAGAAGCTAGAGAATGGGAGATGAAAAAAAGATTGTGGAAAGCCTGGAAGAGTTGACAATTGACTGTCAGTAGAAGTGTAATGAAAATAGTAATAATAAGGTAAGTGTCTGGATATGTATCAGGAAAAAACAAACAAAACCATATAGGAATTAACAGGGAGTGTAAAGGCATGAAGGATAAGGTGGAAGCACAAGGAGCCCACTGATGGAAGTAGTTGAAGAAATCAAAATGCATCTAGTGGGAAACTGACATGGAATATGCCTGAACAGGGACAGAAATGAAAGAAACAGGTATTAGCTATATGGGACCTACAAGAGGTTCAGTGGGAGATAAGGAATGGCTTGTATGATTTAAAGTAGACAATGAGTCATAATACTGGTGCTGAAATTCAGGGGTTAACTGATCTGATGGGTAACATTCAATTCTTGATAGAAAAAAAAGGAAATAAGCAAAGGAATAAAAGACACCTGGGAAAAGAACACAAGATAGGAAATATGAAAACATACAAAGAGGGATAGTAAAACTGTAGGAAGAGAGAAGCCAAACAGAACAGAGACTTCAGGTAGTTTTGTGAATCATAGTTATGAGATAGGAAAGTGATTCATTGTTAGGAAATAACCATAATTTCACCAGGATTTCAGGTTAAGGAAAAGGGGACTCTAGTGTCAGATAACATACCTTAGAGCCTTGAAGTGAAGATGGAGGAGCCATGTACCAATGGATCTCCTGACAAAATATGCAAGATTGAATCTTATGAATCACAAACCCTCACTGTTTAGAAAAACCTACCATGGTGGACCCCAAAACTGAACTGGGAACCACATTTTAGAGCTTCTCTAAATAACAAAGGATTTACATAATGTTTTGGTGAAGGATAGCATGAAACAGAAAATTTTGGCAATAGAGGATAGGAGTGAGCACATAGTTTTAGAGGGAAGATAGTGAGTGTCTGATTCTGATGGAAAAAGATAAAGATGGAGTTAGAATTTTTGAAATGGATAATGGAAATGATCAAGACATTTTGGAGAAGGATGATACAGATAAATGATATTGCAGGAATGGAAGACAGTGATAAACCAAATAACTTACAGATGGGGAATAAAGGTGAGTAGAATATTTTGGGAAGAAATGAGATAAATAGGATTGAAAATAAAAAGATAGGATGGGTGGGTAGAGTACCTAAGAAATGGAAAACATCAGAGATCAATAAGAAATGCATTCTTCCATCTTCAGAAGTAGACAAACAAGCTATTTTTGGAATAAAAGATCAAAATGTACAAAATATCTTGGAGAAAGAAGGACAAGATGAAAAACAAAATATTCAGTGAATATGGAAGCCCCAGAGTTAAAATAAGTCTCCTGGTTGCTGGTAGAAAGGATAACACCTTACAGAGACCTCAGGCCAATAAAAGGGTGCCCTGTGGGAAAGTGGGATCAGTAATGTAGAAGGGTATTTAGAATATATGTATGCTGGGGAACATTCAGAGATTCAAAAGGGATATGCAAAGCCTAGAGTCTTAATTCATACATGTTAAGGTTTTTAAAAGGGATTTGGGAGAATCTGAAGGCACACATAGAGAGACTAAAAGAGCTGTTTCATTTCTCCAAGATCAGACCCTTGGACCAAATTGCTTTTGCAATCCACCACCTCCAATGATACATTAGGTCATGATGGGATTGCTAGTCAGAGAAAACTTTTACCTTCAAGAATTATTCTTCTACCTTATTTGGAAGTTTCTGGAGAAAGGAATACCAAGACAGGATCTATCATGCCATTACAAATGAATCTTATGGCTCAATCTCAAAAGAGATACCTACTGAGTTTTTCATTAGTCAAGTCAATCAGTTATGATTGTTAACCACTTTAGCATTTACAGATACACAGATAGTCCTCATGATCCAACAAAACATGCCTGTACATGTACAATGAATAATGGTAGGATGCAGGATCAGATTATAAAGGAAAAGATAGAGTTTCAGGTCACAGTTGAACCTCCGGAGAATATGGGAGTTGCACTTTCAGGGTTACAGAGACTCTGGATACAAAACCTCTGTCCACAGAAAACCTATAAGCCTGGAAATAGGAACCAAACTAGGGTCTAAACAACATATAGAGATATAGGAGTACCTTGATTGGGACATATATGTCAGGAATCATAGGCCAATTGTAAGCTTACCCCCATAACCTAATTAAACAAGTTGATCCTAGATCATTAGTGGATCTGCTCCTCAACCATACCTAACCCAACATAAGGGCACAAACCTTAATGATATGTAATTGTTAAAAATATTGAAATCACTTTTGTTTGTGTTTTTTATATATACATCTATAAATATAATTTTCAATTATTTTAGAATGTTTGTAGACTTTTTGTTTGGAGATCCTATAGTAATCATAGTGGAGTGGTATTGATTGAAAGACAGTAAAAATAGAGATTATCCAGGAAGGATACCATTAGAGCTGTTTTGAATTTATCACCATTAGTGAATAAAAATTCATGATTGGATTCAAATTGCTTATTAAATTTAAGTAGGTAAGATCTTCGTTTTACTATTTAATTTTTGTTTTGTAACTTTAGGGATATGAAACAGTATATTCCTATTCTCATATATATTTCACCTATTTTCCCCCATAGCTGTGCCAGCTTTAAACCCTTCATGAGTACATATATAAAGATGCTAATATAGTCATATATGTGTTATTGTATATATACATGTGGATAAAAGTCTGTAATATCTTAGATATAGTTATATTTACAACAAGTATTTTAATTTAAGGTAATATAATTTACAATGTACATTTTGTTTCTCCAAAAGAGTCAATTTGTCATTTTAAACTTTAGAATTGCAGGTATATATATGTAGTTCACATACTACCATGATACTTATATAATGCAATATTCTTTAGACATTTCTTATAATTCTTAATCGTACTTTAGAATTATTGTAAGCAAGAATCATACCATGCACATGTGTGCTGTTATAGCATAATATAGAAGTCTAAAATTGGAAAACAATTTCTTGTAAACAAGATATACTCAACTAAAGCTAGAAGTGATCAAATTTAGTCACAAACATCCTTTTAAAAATTGAAGCAAAGGTTTAAATGGTTTTAATAAATTAAAATATAAAATTCACTCAGAAAATAATTTTGGGGATCATATAAAAGGACATATTTAATACATGAATATAGATTCTATATAATTTTCAAGAAGCATTGCCACCAGACTCCATGCCAGTTGTAATCTTGATATGATGGAGTAGGAGGATGAGATTTGCTGGTTTATTACTGGGGAAATGGTGATCTCTAGTTCCATCCTTGTGCTGATTGTCACATCATCATTCTTAAAGTGGGATACCTTTTTACAAACAGCCTGCCATAACAATATAACAATTATGTCATGTTGCTTAACCAGAGATACAGAATGCTAGTACACTTGCTGTTTTATGTGCCTAAGAAAGAAGCTGTAAACAGCTAGGTAATCATTGAAAGACTGCAGAGCTCTAAAATAGACTTTCAATCTTTAATCTCAAACTATTTAAAGCTATCTTATAATTTAAAGGTGAATGTTCAAAAATCTAACTCTTAAATTTTTGTCTAACACAACAATGTAAAGCTGTCATAAAACTTGCCTAATACTTTCTTTGTTTGCTTGAATTTTATCTATTTTGTATGTGTGTGTTAATCTATATTTGTCACTACAATTATGCCTATTTGCTTTACAATTATGCCTATGGTTTTATCTGTTAATTTGTTTAAATTTTATGTTATAATTTGCCAAATATCTCAAAACTGTGAGTGCCTTTAATAAACTTTCAGTAAAAATATAATAATTGATATCTTCACTTTAATATATTTTAATCATGCTTATTTAGCTGGCTAGAAGTCTTTTTAAAATCCTAGTATGTTGGAATAATGACTGATTGCTACACATTCATTATTATCATTTTGATTTAGTTTTATATTATAGAAATATTTATTATGGTTTGCATAATCAGAGTTTAAATACCTGTTTCCTCAAAAGTCATTGACTAGCTTTAGAGATATTATAAAGTCATATTTTTTAATTATTATTTACCAATTAAATTTACTTTCTCCTCCCCAGTAAAATTGATTAAAGATGCAGGTTGAGAATATTAAATTAGATTAATATTATAGTTTTAGTCTATTAAGATAACATGATTATTATAATTATTTTAAGAATTGGGTTCTATGAATTATTCAGATCTAAGCTATCCATTTTTAGGCACAGTAATTTAATTATACATATTTGTTGTTGTGAAGAGGTTTTTACAATCTACTGACATATACATTATATCTTGCTGCCCTTTCTAATGGTCTCATGGTAGTAATCATTCCTTTATATTTAGTTCAGGTAAGTCTACATTTTATTAGGAACTGGATCACAAGGATCAAGACCCCATTTTAACCTATCAAGTCCCTAAACTTGAAATGTTCATGTTTTGCCTGGTCCTAGGGAACCATGTATTTTGATGCAAAATCCCATGAATAATTATCCACCCACACTGCAAACATGTTTTTTAATATGCAAATATATGTTAATCTAAGGTATCCAGTTTTTCCCCCTTGTTAAATAATTATTCAGCATTCGTCTGAAACCAAATCTTTGATTGCTAGACTAAACTTGCATCATCCTTGAGCTTAATTCTAAGTTCATATATATATATATATATATATATATATATATATATATAGATATATATATAAACAGAAGCCATCTTAGCACTGTAATTAGCAATCTATCTTCATCTAGTATATTCACTTGTACTTTAGCAAGCCATGATATTAAAAGATAGGATTTTGGCATATTAATTGACATGGACATAATTTATTTACTGCACACACACAAACATATATTTAGATATATTATGATGAGATATTCTGTAACTCAATTTAATCTCATCTCATTAAGTAATGCCTGTGTGTGTTTCATCCAACATTTAAAATTGTATACTTATTGCTTTTATTTTCTTGTTTAACTGATTGATTAATAAATATAAATTAAACTTGTTTCTATATCATTTGTTCAATCTTAAATTCCACTTCCCATTTTTTATTATATTTGACATTTTTATATGCATCACAGTTTATTTGTAGCTTTAAGTGTTAATGTTACTCTTAAGTTAGCATGTTATCACTTCATTTGGTTCTTCAGTTAGTCCTTGTTTAGTTAATTTTTGGGTCTGATGTCTTTCCCTGTTTGGACCTGGCTCACATATTAAATTAAGACCCATGTGTAACCTCAGAAATGTAATTCATGGGGTGTTAAACCACAGAGCACTGGTAACTAGGTTGAAATTTGGTCAGACATGGGATCTAACCATGCCATTTTGATCAGCTTTAGTGTATTTTACCTGGACTTTAGGTTTTGTTATAAGAATGTACAAATCTGACTATTATAATATACATATATATAAATTCTAATATTCTCATGGATAAATGAATTCATAGTATTATTTCCAGAAGCTTTTGTGAAATAAAAATACAAAAACTAAATAGCAGAATTTTCAGTACAATAACAAGTATATTCCTCAGAAGTTCTTCTTTCTCAAATCAGAAAAATGTGCATGGTGGGATTTAAAACCAATATTTTTTCTATTCTTATTTTCTCTTCATTCTTAAATTCTATTGGTTAAAAAGTTTTAAAAAATATTTATCCTCCAATAGCTTTTTCCAAATATTGTTCTTTTTTTTTTAATTCATACTTTAAAAAAAAAGAAACTCTGAGGAAAGTACTTGTTATTGTACTGAAATGTCAGATATTTAGCTATTATATTTTTATTACATAGAAGCTTTTTGGAAATAATACTATGAATATAATTATTATAACAGTTATGTTATGTGGCACACAATAATATAGTGTTTATGCACAAATATATATAAAATTGAAAGGAAAAGTAGAAATGAACACAGACAAAAATTTTGTAATTATTTTTCTACATTTCCTGAAATAAAATAATCATAGTAAAAGATTAAATAATTTTGAATTTAAAATAGAATTTTATTACAAAATAAAACGTTTTTAAAAAGGTCTATATTATTATTATTATTATTATTATTATTATTATTATTATTATCATTATTATTATTATTATTATTATTATTATTATTATTATTATTATTATTATTATTATTATTATTATTATTATTATTATTATTATTATTATTATTATTATTATTATTATTATTATTATTATCATTATCTTCATCATCATCATCATCATCACCATCACCATCATCATTATTATTTTGGAATTAAAAAAAAACAAGCATGTTAATCTGATAAATGTAAAAATTTCTATTATCTATTTTGAAATCTTAATTAATTGAACAAAATTTCTCTCTATTAAAAGTATTTTTTTAAAAGTAAAAACTTCTTTTCAAAAAGGAATTAGAGAGATAAGAACAGTCTTTAATTAGTGTTTTTGTCATCCCACTCAAAGAAGACTACAAAATATTTGTTTTTAGATTGGTTTTAGTTTTTTGAATTGGCTAATAATTTTTGAAAAAGCTGGCCAGAAGAGTTGGCTAGTTTGTTGTAGTTAATTGGCAGCATATAGCAGGCCAGAGTAACTAGCATTAAGGTGGTTAGCATATCAGGATAGAAAGCAGTCAGGAAGATGTAAGAATGCAAAGAGGGCAATTACGACAGCTGCTCCCTAGTCATTATGTTAGAGTATATATATACATATGGAAGTCAGACCCAACTTCCAATATTCATATCCCTAGTGTGGATGAAAATATCTGGCTTTCTTGAAGTTATCTGATTATGCCTGTCCCAATGAAGAGACATCTGGACTGACTCCAACAAAAAAATCCACTAGCTTCCTAAAAAAAAATTGATATAGAAGTGCTACTTTATCTATATGCAAGGAACCACAGATAAATGCATCTCATCATATAAATATGAAGTGAGTTGCTTTAATATTTCTTCCTTAAAATGACATTTTAACCTATAATTTAAAATAAACAAGTAAATAATTTCCTTGAGTCAAACATCTAAAAGAAATGATCAATTCATAAACAATTATATATAGTAAAGAAATTGTTTTAGTCATTCCTTAAAAATGACATTCTAAAAGTGAGATACATAATATAGAATAATATTGTTTAAAATCAATTATTGAGAAAACAAAAAAAACATTTTAATTAAAGATGTTATAATTAATCAGTCAGCAGTAACTAATCTTGTCAAGACTGATTTTATTTTTTTTTTTGTAAAAAGAAGAATCCCTGCTGGAGGATTTAACTTTTATCAGTGGTCAAAAAATTGACTTTATTTTTTTTTAAGAAATAATAAATACTTTGATTGACTATAAAAAGAGAAACTAATAATTTTAATTCACATCTAGATTTCTATTGATACACATGTGTATGTGTGATTTTATATATATTTTCCAAATAAAATTAATTATGAAAAATATTTTTTAATAATTGCATACTTTTGATAAATTCATGTATAATAAAAAATGAATTTTATTTATATGTTAGTCAATTATATAAATATGTGTTATGAAAATCCATTGCAGTATTTTATATCATTTAAAAGTGATAACTAAAATGGGTTGTGTTCTGATCTATCGTGTCGGCCAAGGGATGGTTCTATTTCTAGCTTAATTTCTAGAAATATGCCATTTTTGTGGCTGTACCCAAGCAGTTAAGCCTTCTTTCTACAATAAATCCTAGAAAGAGTGTTAACTCGAAGTTAAGCCTTCTTTCTATGATAAAATCTAGTAAGAGTGTTAACTCAAAGTTAAGCCTTCTTTCTATGATAAAACCTAGAAAGAGTGTTAACTCGGCTGGCAGCTAATGCTGTGGCTTTTTCCTATGCTAAAAGCAGAGGAAAAGACTGTAGCTGTTTGTGTTACACACTATATCATAATGCTGTGTTATGTATTTTATATAGCAGTATCATACGAGGGTGTGTTAAGTTCATCGTGTCAAAATTATTTCAATTTTTATTGGGGTCTTTTTTTCATATGAATTGATGTACTGTTATCTTTTACCAGTTTTAACAGTGTCATGATTGTTCCTTATAAATCTGTAAGCCTCCTAAATTTTCTACTAGGGTGGGATAGTGCAATATTTTGACAATCACATTTTAAGTCATGTTTTAGCAAGTAATTTTCTGAGACCAAGAATATGGCTAATTTGAACACAAAAAAAACGTGAAAATATGTGAATTTCCAGATATAAAAACTGGTGCTGTAACATTCTACAGCTGAAAGAAAAGGGTTGTTTGTGCAGCAAATATATGTGACTTGAGGTCCATAACCATATTATGACTTTCATTTGTAAGTCTTGTTCTTGCCAACGGAAATGTTCACTTCGTAAAGGCAGCTTGTTTGAGGGATTCCAAATGGCCTTCATCAAATGTAAAATAAAAGTAACTTAAATTTTTATTTAAACATACACCCATTCTCCCAATAATTGTTGTCAATCAAATGTAAAATAAAAGTAACATAAATTATTATAAAAATTAAAAAGCAACTATTAGTGTCTCATTGTCAAAAAATTATTTGAAAAAAATAATTTATAAATAAAAGAAAGTAAAATTGGTGTTGTAAATCGAATGTAAAATAAATGTAACTTAAATTTTTATTTAAACATACACAAAAAAACCCTTCTCCCAATAATTTTTGACATTCAAATGTAAAATAAAAGTAACATAAATTATTATTTAAACATAATCCAAATTACTATTTTAACATACACCAAAAAAGATCTTTTTGTCAACAAAAAATTAAGAAATAACTATTATTGTCAAAAATATTATTTGGGAAAAATTTTTTATAAATGAAAGAAAGTAAAATTGGTTGTCAATTAAATGTAAAATAAAAGTAACTTAAATTTTTATTTAAACATACACAAAAAACATCTCCCAAATGTAAAATAAAAGTAACATAAATTATTATTTAATCAAACACAAAAACACCCTTCCACTAATTGTTGTCAGTCAAATGTAAAACAATAAAAATAACATAAATTATTATTTAAAGATACATAAAAAAACTCATTTTCTCTTGAATTTTGTCAATCAAATAATAAAAAACAGTAATACTATTTAAAAAACCCAAATTACTATTTGAACATACACCAAAAAACCCTCTGTCATTCAAATTAAAAAGCAACTATTATTGTCCCATTGTTAAAAATATTATTTGGAAAAAATAATTTAGAAATGAAAGACAGTAAAATTTATAAACAACAAAAAGTTAATATTAATAGAGAATTGATAGTTTGGGAACGTTATATTAATGTGTTTTTGGTTAGCATCAATACCATTAGGTTGGCTGACACGATAAGTCAGAACACAACCCTAAAATGTTTATTGTATAATAAGTCAAATATGTAGCTATTAATCAATTATTGTATTTTATATAACTTTAAAATTTTTGTAATTATTTTATACAATTCAAATATGTTCATTTTAAAATTATAACACATGTTTGTGCATATATATGTGCATTTTGCATAAATATATTGGAGCATATATGGAAATCGATGTAATAACTTGAAGTTTGTATTAATCATGTAAATCACAATGTGATAGTTTTTATTGTATATTAATCAAAATGAGAAGGCTTCTAAGTTCGCAGCCATGTTCTAAAGAGCTTAATTTCAATTTATTTTGTTATTATTATTAACTCTTCCTAATTGTCTCAAGATGCACCTCATGGTGGAAAAAATATGCAACACCGGATTATTATGGTTAGTGACCATAAAAACTTTTATGTTTTAACTGGCTGTATTTTCACCAAAATCTTGTAGTTTTGAAGATTTAAATGTTAAAATATTTACAGTACTTTTGTATTTTTTTAAAAAATTTTTAGGTGGCAACAACAAGTAGAGCAGAATATTAATTTGTGTGTTTTTTTAGTAAGCCTTAAAAAATTCTCCATTTGCTTTCCAGTTTCACAAGAAAATGAATGTGTCAGTATCATATTTCACAAAAAAAGTCATTTTTTCCCACAATAATAGTGGTAAGTAATAAACATTTTGATTTCATTTTATGAATATTTCATGTAGTAAAAGAATAAAGTTTATTTTTATTTCATTTTATGAATATTTTATGTAGTAAAAAATAAAGTTTCTAACTATAATTTTGATTATAAAAAATAATCGGTAAAAAACAATCTTTTTTCTTGTCTTGAAATATCATAATAACTTACAGAAGTTTTTTTATTTCAAAAATAATATTTGAAATAGAGACATTCTTCAGATACCTTCCCACCCACTTTTTAAATGGATATGGTCCTATACATGAGAGGTCAGAATAATTTCAGGTCAACATGGGCATGGCAATGGGATTTGGGTCCTCCATTATCAGATTATCAAGGGTATAGATGGCTGAAGTATTGGAAGTTGGAGTGGATTGAAAACTGTCTATTAAACTATGAAGATTTTTCATCTTAATATAAACTGAGTACTGATTATATATGTGTGTGTATGTGAGATGATAATCTGGACCAACAGATGAGTGCTGGTTCAGCACAAAATACATATTGTAACAGGCATACATGTTGTTACATTATTAATATAAGTAAATAAGCATTTATTTATTTATTTTTAAAATTAGAAATTAAAAATAAAAAGTTCACAAATGAAAACTTTTTTTTTAAGAATTAAAAATTAAAAGTCATCTAAACTCATATATATATATATATATATATATATATATATATATATATATATAATTGCACAGATGAAAAATTATTAAAAGAACACTTTTATAAAGATATAAATATAAAAATATATGCATCTTTAAGAATGTACAATAATTTAATTAATGCTATTGTATAAAATGGAAATGATTATTTTCAATTAGTTAAAGTAAACTAGCCCTTTGGCATCTCAAAATTTATAATTAAAGGCAGGTAGGAGAGAAAAACAATAGGAACAGAATAGCCAAAAAAAATCCCTTAGGAGATGGACCTCAGCGAAAGAATAATCATCATCATGATGTCATGTCCAGTCAATCCAATATTTTAATATAAAAAATGGAAATAATTTAGGTGTGCTATATGTGTTAAGTCCAAGAGAGTTGAAAAAGAAGGGATTGAAAAGATGCACTTTCAATTCCTTCAGTTTTTTTTAAAAGAGAAAATGTAATATCATTTTCCTAGATTGTGGACCCCAGGACATCAGGGTCCTGCAATGAAAGCCTGCAAAGAACTATACCATCTGCAGCAAAGGACGTTCTGGGAATTAACACTCGATCCAAATTACAAGCAACTAGAAAGTATGAACTTTTTCTTTTTAAAACCATAAGAACTTTATGAACTCTAATGAACTTTAACTATAAAACTTTCCCAGTATTTAAATACAAATAGAAATTCCTATCTGACCTAACTAAATCATTTATTAATAATTATTTTTATTGAATGTATTTTTTTAAAATCATTTCCTTTTCTTCTGAACTGTTCTTTCCTTTTCTTTCTAATCTATTCTTCCTTTTTCTTCCCTTTCTTTCTGATCTATCTCTGGGGTCTTTAAGACTGTATCTGCCTTTAACTCCCTTAGATTTTCTTGTTGATCTTTGCTTTCTCCCCTATCTCTGACTTCCAAACCTCCCATGAGTTTTGTCATAGTCTGTTGGCCTTCTGCCAAACCCCTTTCAACTTCCGACTCCAGCTTTTGACACATCGCTATTATGTTTTGGTTCATGGTTTTTAGGCTTTGATCGAATCTTTCCGACATCCTTGACTCTTCTTTCATCTACTCTTGCATTTGGGAGAACATGGAAAGAAGGCTTGCATCCACAGCAGGTTGTACATTCATGGCCAGTTGTACCATGGAGGGTTTTTAAAAATATATGGGGTCTTCTATCTTTTTCTCAGAACCAATACCCATTTTTTTTCATTTTATAATATTCAATTACCATGGCTTATCACCACTCTTCCCCTCCAGAAATGGCTTTATCTAAGGTCCCACTATCTAATAGCCTCAGCCCACTTTTAACTTGCCCTATCTCCATTATGTATAGTGTCATACTTAACTCCAAAACAATTTAGTT
The DNA here is from genome assembly GCA_028023455.1 of Epiperipatus broadwayi. NCBI lineage: Eukaryota > Metazoa > Onychophora > Udeonychophora > Euonychophora > Peripatidae > Epiperipatus > Epiperipatus broadwayi. The sequence continues at coordinate 21,562 of JAQFVV010006877.1, forward strand.
AAATTACAATAGCTATGCCCAATATAGTTATTAAATTTTTCTGCCTAATATATATATATATAGTTCATAAATTACAATAATATAGTTATTAAATTTTTCTGCCTAATATATATATATATAGTTCATAAATTACAATACTAGAAATTTGAAAATATAAGCTATATAAAATTCATGAATCAATATTTAGTGAAATAAAATTAACTCTTACCAAGTGCCTGTTTCTTTTTTTTTTTGAATCAACTACATTCTATTTCTACTAATAAAGAAAATTTTAAAAAGATTTATTATTGCATTTTTTTTAAAATTATTATTGCTATGCCAGTTTTAACTTTATTTGAGTACCCATACAATAATATAGTTGATTGATCTTGCCCAACTCATTTCATTGTCTGTATCCAGCTCTTGAAAATATTACCAAATAAAACATTGGACTTTCTCTATTATTATTATGCTTTTCTCACTCCTGATGACAACATTTATTATGAGAGACATATAGTCTTCTCTGAGCACCAGTCATCAGAGAGCAAGTAAAATTTAATATGCTCATCATATATAAAAAAAATTCCTTAATTGTTTATTAGACTACTCTAATAACAATGAAGGATTTCACTTCAATCACCCTATGTGTATATATCAACTCTGCACCAGCAAAAAGTGAAACACACACAAAAAAATTCATTTGAAACTCTTCAGTATATACCAATAAAAAATTATCCTACATATATATATTATGGGCAAAAAAAGTTTTTACGTCCATGACAAACGGGATTTACGATTTGACAAAGTTTGAAACCAAAAGAAAAAACACTTTTATGGTTACATGTTTTATCCCATGTCAATATATTATAAACATACATATATCCAGATAACAAAAGTTATGGCACATAAAAAAAAAATGGAAAATTTTCATATATATATAATTACTGACACAGAGTGTGAAGATATGGACCAACTCAGTGTATGAAATAGATCGCTATTCCCCAATAAAGTATGCAAACCTGGATGAAAAATTTGTAAATGCATTAAGTAGTCAATATATACATAGTTATGCACACACACACATGAATATTCAGTGTGTGAACTAGATCAAGGACCTCATGCTTGGATATCCAACATCGTGTTCAAAAAAAAATTTATATCACATATATAAAAAAAAACTTTATATATCTTTAAAAAAAAACTCTTCTGTTTTATTATTATTATTTTTTAATTTTAAACCAAAATTATCATTTAGGTATGTGCGTGTTTACATTATAAAATCCATATTGTTGCGTTAAAAACTCAGAGAAAAAAAATCAATACATTTTTTTTTTTTGAAAAAAAATTTAGTACACATATATATATTTATCCCCTTCCACCTATCTTTTCTCTCTGCCCACATGCATTTAACTAACGGCCATGTAAAACAATTATCGAAATCTAACATCTGGGCGTTTACAATCCGAGAGAAAAAAAATTGTACAAATATATATTTCTTCCACATATCTTCCATTCAAGGTAGTAGAAGATAATTAACGAATCAAGCAAAAAAAAAACTAATATCTATATATATACTTTCCACTCACACGCATTCAAGTTAGTGTTATGGAAATAATTAATGAACCCAGAAAAAAAACTAATATATATATTTTGAGGAATTTAAAAAAAAAAAAAAAACTTTTAAAGCTTATTCTACTTTGGAGCCGGAACTTGGAAAAAATATTTTACTCGGGATAAAATCCTAGAACCTGGAGAGAAAAAAAAATTTACACACATATAATAAGTGATATGGAAACACACCCATGTCAACATTTCCTCTCAGGTATGCAAGTTTATATTCAAAAGCCCCAGTTGGTGCACCAGAACCCGGGGAAAAAAAATTTACCTATGTAACAGTAAGAATTGTACCTCCACATAACAAAATCTAGAACACAGGCAAAATACACTAAAGCTGATCGAATCCAGATACTGGGATCCAGAATCTGACCAACATTCAATCCTTTCACCTCTGCTCAATGATCTAATACCCTATGGATGATATTCCTCAACTTACACAGACACTCAATTTCCCCTTGGTCTGGCAGTCACTCCTGGTGGAACAACAAACTCATAAATTAACTAGTTGAGCACTGATTTGGTCATACATATACACATATGGCTAAGTAATTAATTATAGAACTTAACAGACTGATCTACAGATATATGAAATGGTGTATGTGCAATTAAATGTAGAGATGGATTAAATGAATTCACGGACAATAAAATATGGAAACGAGTTATAATTTTAAATATTATTAATTTAATAAAACAATAACAAATAATAAATCAAAACATACAAAATTATGTGATGGGAATGTGAGATATAATGCTCGCAGGCATATATGATTAATGAGATTAATGTTACCTATCTCATTATAAGTGTTTAATACAGTGTAGTGCGTTATTGGAGTTTCATGCCTATATTAATTAATATGCCAAATTTCTACCTCGTTTGTAGTCTGCTAGATCATACAGAACTTTATAGCCAAAGTTATATAACTAACTATCATAGCACTCCTATGGTGTCTATTTAATACAAAGTTAAATCGAGCATGTAATTAGGCTCAGAGATACACAGGTTGGTGTGTTAACCTAGATTAGGATGTACACTAATGCTAGATAAGTATTTAATATAAAAGGAGAGAAAACTGGTTTATGATATGTTTACCTATGTCCTCCATGGCACATATTAAAATATTAATTAAGCAAAAAGGTGCGAATGGGTCATTATTCATGGATTCAGTCTCCAAAGACTCGGTTTGCCCTAAAACTGCTCAACTTGCCACGAATATGAACATTAGTAGTTCAGGGAGTCAGATAAGCATTATGAATCATCTAGGTCCTTGTGCTCTAGTTCTAAAAGTGTGCTTGAACCTGAACTAAAGTGGATGAGTGTGGCCTTCACCAGCACATCATGAAGAATCATGCAGCAAGCAGATAAGTGTACATTGCATACTTTGTAAGGACACATCCGCAACTTATACACACACACACACACACACACACATATATATATATATATATATATATATATATAAATATAATGCAAATGCATAAAATTATATTAGGGTTCCTTAAAATTAGATAGCATCTATTTGCATATCTATATAATCCAGTTCTCAAATTTAGTATTTCAAATATACTATTTAGGGACTAAATTAATTAGTAACCTAGTTTAATATTATCACCTGTGCCTCAGCACATATAAATCTAAGGAGGATAAAGCATATTTGCATGGTAATTATGAATAAAACATTAAAATATGCTTTGAGACTATCTCTGTGGCTAGTTCCGATGATGTGCGAGTTACATATATAAATAGTTATAATTCATAACTAGAATTAAGCAAACTGCATAAAATAACTAGATAACTGATTATTGTAATATTAATACCCAAAACTTAATCATTAAGATAATAATATGATCTTGAAACAGCGAGTGAGAATGAAGAATAAAAATTCAATTATTTAATATTAAATTATAGCGAAGATTAGAAATTATCTTTGCAAATCGATAAGCTAAAATTAGATTTATAAATACTTGCAGTTTCGAGTCATCTGGCATATTAAATACATATAATATTAAAATGATAAAATCATAGAATAAATTGAATAGATTTAGAAATAGGCATAAAAAGACCACAGAAAATTATACATTTAAAATAGATTATTAGGAATTTTACATTTTAAAAGAGAATTCAAGTTTTACATTATAAAAAAGAATTCAAGTTTTACAATCAGACAAGATTTAGCATTTTACAATCAGGCAAGACTTAGCATTTAACAATCTTCTTTTAGATTTTAGTAAAGGTGTTTGGAAAAGGCAGATTTAATAAATAGCTAGCTTTTAAAAGAAAGAAACAAAAGTCACAGTTTATAAACAGAGCTCTGAGAGAAAATTTACCATTCAGTTATTTCCATTGCAGTTAGTTTTGAAGCACTTGGAAGGATATTAAGATGACACTTTTGATGATGATGTAAAATTAATAGAGGTTTTCCACAGGCTACTTTTGCTGGTTATGGCATTAGGTTTCATTGGACCAAAGTTCTCCATTCACCATGAGGAGAGGCGGTGAAATATCGTCTACTACTAGATCATTTTGAAGGCAAAACCGGCGTGGGTTCAGCTTATACTCACTTATTATATATATGATCTCTATTGTTAATAAAACTTTAAGTATTTATACTTTTTAAACTCTGTCCACCTGTTAATTTTTACAAGCTTGAATGTAGCTGAAAAGTCCATTTATTTATTTTAGAAACACATTTTTAATTCTAACCAGTAATTGAGATTTTGTTTTCCTGCCTATTTTGTTTTTAACATTTTATATTTACCAAATAAAGTCCATGCTATTTTAGGACTATTTTAGGACCAAATGTGTGACCTACTTTAAAATCTGTTTACAAAATCAAATGTTAATTACTTTCGTATCTAGTAGAAGACTAATTTTATAATCATATGTGGCAGAATAGCAGGAAATATACGTACGCAATTTCAATAATACAAGAATAAAGTTGCTAAATAATTTAACTAAAATATTTCTTAAACTAGAAATATTTATAAAATGTATTTCTTAAACTAGAAATATCTATAAATTGAATATACATATCTGTAAAATATACTAATAACATAACAATAATTTAAACTAAAATATTTTCTAAATTAGAAATATTTATAAAATTGAAACATATCTGTAATATATACATATACTATTAAATTACAGACATGCTGCTTGCATATATATATATATACGTGATTCTGCATATATATATAATTTACAGACATGCTGCTTGCATATATATATATATACGTGATTCTGCATATATAATAATTTAATGTTATTTAGATGGGTACTCTGAGAGGGTTTAAACCTGGCATATGGATAGATGTGTGGGTAAAATAAGTGAAATGGGAAGATGGATGAAACTGACCATTTCAATATGCCAAAAAAAATTTTTTTTCCTAAATATTTACATTTATTTTAATGTAATTATGATTATTATGGTAATAATAATATTTGCATTATATGTGATATAAAATGATAATAAAGTAGGTTTAAGTGATATTACAATAAATCATGCTAAGAGAGTGCCATGTAAAGGCAAATTTCCACAGATAATGATGAAGAGTTATCACATGGTTATCTATGAATATATCTATATATTTATTTTTGAATCTTTCTTTATCTTTCTATTTACTTCTGTTCTTTGTGTATCTTCTTAAACATCAATCTCCAAAATTGCACTATCAAAACATATTACTGTTAAATTGACTTAAAAAGACTAGTCACTAAAATTTCCATCAAACCAAGGTATCTAGTGATTCTATACCTTTTGATAATCCAATAATATTGCAATATCAATCATAGTATTGTTCAGAAATAGTATTGCCTTGTGATGTTGTTTGGGTCATAGAAACAATTGGATTGATAATTTTCATTATCATCGGTTTCAAGGACTCTCATTTTATTGCAAAATAAAACTTACTATGTTCAATCCAGTTTCTCCAATTGATAGCCTCTATTCTTTACATCACATAAGCAATATTTATATCATATGTGGTTCTCATATCTTTTATAATTGTTTGCATTCTAATTAAAACATTAACTGTCAATCAATTATTATTTCTTCTAGAAATGTGTTCAGCCCATAACTATTTGTTTTTTCACATTTTGTTTTTAATCTCTTCTTGTTTATTACAATATAGATCTCTTCATAATTTTTGAGTGATATAAAATATCTGTATCAAATATATGTATTCAGTACCTAAATATCAGATTCAAAAGAGCTGAAAAAACCTATTTATTAAAAAGTCTTATTTTTAATATTAATTTATTTCTACCAAAATGTTCGCCATCCATATTTCATTTTATCATTAATTTCATCTATAATATTTCTATCTGTATTAATAATTTAACTGGTTATTTCTAGTTGTTAATTTGTTCTACTTTATGATTATTAATTTTAGTTTCTTCTGAGAAAATCTATTGAACATTATTTCTTTAAACTTTTTAATATTTATCTTTAATTCAATTTTCTACTTCCATCTGATAACATTGTTAAGATTTTCTGAAGCTCTAAATTTGCCAAAATGGCAAAGTTTAGATGACTTAAAAAATCTCCATATACTTTTATTTCTTAACTTTTTATTTTAATTTTCAAAATACTTGAAAATTTTGCAAAAAGTTCTGGGGATATGGAACCATAATATATTTTTTTCATTGTTAATCTTTTTAAGGTCATCATGTAATCTAATGATTGTTGTTGCATTTTGATATATCTTGATGATGCAAAGCTTTAATTTCTGTAGAAATGTTGATATAATCAAATATATTTTCTTTTCTTCATCTACAAATACAAAACATGAATAACAATAAATCCATTTGACTTTTTTATCATTTCTGTCAATACTTGTATGTGATTCACTGTACTCAAATCTTTTTAAATGCATAATGTACTTTTTGATACTTAGGATCCATAATTACTGAAGACAAATTGTAATTATCCTGGTAAAAATTTTATGTAGATCTGATATAATATTGATAAGTCTGTAATTTTCTAATGTCTTCTTTATGAACATACTTAAATGTTAATATTAATGCAGAATTTTTCTAATCATCTACTATTGTACCTGTCAAAACCACCACCACCGCACGTCAAATCGGATTCAAACTCAGCTGAACCAAAACTGAATTCAAACCCAACTTAACAGCTCAGATAGCAGAAATCGACGGCACAGTGCTATGCGCCAAGAACTAGTTCAACGGTTGGTGAGGACTAGAGACCCTTGCATTGACACGAATATCTAATAATTAATTACTTTGAATACTTTTTAAATCAAATCATATGTATGTTCGGGTTGCCAACACAGATAGCGGGTATGAACATTTAAATAATTATAAAAAGAATGATGAACTAAGAAACCCAGTATGTTAGAAATATTTAATAATAATAATAATTTGTTTTGTTCAATAAAATATAGATTACATTAGTTACTTCTAGTCTTTAAAATAATTTATAAATATAATAAGAGTGGCGGTCCTTATCATATGCCAACAAGTATTACACAACATGGGATTCTAGGTCTATGCCCCCAATGAGAAATATAAAGCAGATAAAGATATTCATTACGAACGAAATGATTGTTCTAACTTTATTACGGTGAATGTAGATTTATTTTCACATTCGGGATCTATTCATGAAGAGCAAAACGTATTTTAAGCATAACTTTAATCTTGATTTGAAAACTGATTTAAACTAAATATATTTGAGAATTGGTTCGACTTTAATTTAAATCACTTCACGAATTACGAGCACGGAGCGGGTTTTACCGGAACAAAGATGCAATGGTACTGACGAATTACAAGGCAGAGAGTAAAATTGAAAGATGATCGCTAGTCGATGATCGAAGTCCTATGGCGGCTTGCATTTGCAAGTCTTAGCTTTGACTAATGAATCGGAAAGGAAGACTTTCTTCCTCGAGAAATTTAAATAAGAGAATATGATCACCGACCAGCCTAACGGAGGAAGATGGCCCTACGTCAGCAACATTTGATGATGATGACTTGATAGTCATCGTTGAAAAATAAAACCCATGTAGAATGCTCTACGTGATGACTTGACCAATTAATTAAAGTCAAACGAGCTTTTATCGAACTATTTTAAAACATTTATAAACTATATTAATTATGCCCTAATATCGTGCCCTTCCTGAATATTAATATAAAATAACAAAAGTGGAATTAAAATACATTTAACCCTTTATCGACCCTTTTGCAATAAAAACATTTAAGGTTATATTCGAATAAATATATATTAGTGGAACAAGAAATCAATATTTTAACATGTTGTGAGTATATAAACACTTGTAACTTAGGAGTGGGACATAGGTGAAAATGGAGCTAATAGTTTATTATTAGCCAATTATAAAAATAATAAACATGTAATATTTTCTTTCAATCGATGATTAATAGAACTTTCAAATTTAGTTCTAATGGGCAAATACTTTTGAAATTAATATTATAATATTTGCATGAGGCACATAGAACAGAGGACTCATCATGAAAGATTATTGGCATATAATTTTTAAATAGCATTAATAAATCACACGATAAATACATATATATATATATAATATGTAAACGAACCGCCAGGAAGAAAAGAAAAAGTTTAAAGACTAGAGATTGAAAGAATACAATATAAATTTATAGTACATTTTATAAAGATTTTTACATTAAATAATAAGAGCCTTAAATAGGAGGAGTAAAATAAAGTTCGAATGCCAGAAAGTTTAACGTTCATTATAGAAATATATTACCCTTCCGCTGGTCCTTAAGTTACACCTCCAAGTTGTTGAAAAGTAAGCATTATTGGTTGACTACTGGAAAGTATTTTAGTAGCTTTCATAATTTTAGCAGAATGATGTGGAAAAGGTTCAGCACTCCATTGAAGATTTCTAGACTTTAGGAACCATGAGATCCTGATGTTCTAGCCCTCTATCATGATGAAATACAATTTTATACGACAGGTTCACTGCACTACTCTAGAACAAAGCTAGTTATTTTTTCTTTACTTTTCAGGGCTATATATCTACTGTTCACTGACTTGTAGCTATTTTATTATCAACCTTTTTTCTATAATTAGTTGTTTTCAGAAACATTCTTCATAACTTTCAAACTAATTTTTGAATTCCTTTCCTAATTAGAAATGAATTCTTAAAGTCTGAAATGATTTAATTAAAAATTGAATTTTATCTTTTTTTATTAATAAAACTTTACTTTGTTTTTGAGAATTTGACTTTGGAAGGAATGTAGCTTTTAATCGCAAAACTTTACAAATTATTTAAAAGAAAAAAAAGTATTCCCGACGCAATGAAACTTTGAACAATTATATATATTTAATATTTACAAATATATATACCACAACCACACAATTTAATATATATAAATTCATGAATATTTTATCTGAATTTATTTAGAGAATTGATCAAATTTAAACTAAACTAATTAATTTTACTACGATTTGAAACAAGTTATTCATTATGAAATTAGCGGGATTGAACGTATAAAGCCCCATTGCATCGGAAATTTAAGTTAGATTAGGGTAAATAACATGAAGCTAGGACGAACTCAGACCGACGCTTCATTTCTTTTCACTTCAAAAAAAACAAGAAAAAAGACTTTACTTACGCAGGATATAGTTGCATAAGTGTATAGATTCTGGGAGAACACATGAGAATGAATAATATAACTGCCCACTACAAATTATACAGCTCACGCGATCATTTTTTGAATATTCAACTTATAAATGGGTTTATAATAAATCGGTCTGATAATCAAGTCTCATTTCCCTATGGTTGTGTCAGTCGGTCATCTGTATATATATCTGTCATTACAGTTTATCTTACTGTTTCCCTGGATCAGGTGGTACATATTGTTTTAACTGTCTGGCGTTGTAATGGTCATAGTCCCGGTCTTCCCTGGTTGTCGTCAAGTTCCCATTGTCTATTGCTGTCATTAATTCTATGGCCTTTTCTGCGACCGAATGCACAAACAGCAAAAGTACTAGTGGTTGCCTAGATTAAAGAGCCCTACAGTAATCACTTGCGGTGCATTAATGGAATACCGGGCGGCTTGTAGTTTGACAAGGCTTAATGCCCCCAAGTAGATCCGGGACACTACAACCAGTCGGGATCATTTCGAAACCCGGTGATCCAAGAGATTACTGGGAAAGAACTTTCTTTCTCATATGGTAGTTGGCGAGCGTTAACTTCGGCGAGGGGCATTGCACGTCATCGAGGACATGCTTGAGTGATTTGAAATGGAATTATACAAAACCTGGAACTCTATTCGCTATTTCTACGCAACGGCTGATATACTATACAATAAAACATGGCGGAATCAAACGGACGCACAAAATAATTATTTACTCTGAAACCCTAAACCCCCAGGTTGTTCAGGGTCAGTATCAAATTATACAGTGAGAATATTTCTCATTTCGTATGACATTAATATAATAAACTTAAAACCTTTACATATTTACGATTGAACTTTAGATTACAATAATATGACAAAATACGAATTCATTATAATAAAGTGTTTTAATATCTGCCAACTCAACATATGAAATAATCTTGAATTCAAAACAACAAACTTACTTTTAAAATAACTATAACAATATTATAAAAGCTTTAAACAGAGTTGGGAAATATACTATTGGCACTTGTTTATAGCATAAGTAATAAAGGAAAATATAAAGTATTATTTGAATCATTATACTATTAAGTACATATTTATAAATTATTTTCTAAAGACTAGAGCGGAAATAAGAGAAAAGAAATTACTGACAGGTTAAACAGTAGCATATAAACGAAACAAAACTTACATGATTATTTGATTGACAGATAACTTATAACATTAAGCTGGGAAAAGTTAAAGTTCATGTAACACGTTACCTCTTCTTCATCCTGGCTTCTCACGTATCGGAAATTGAATTTACTTGAAAGGCAACAATTGGAATTGGAAGTGGAAATTTTAAGCAAACAGACGACACGAAGATTCAAATTGCAGGACAGGAACTGCACTTAGCCCTCGACATTACGGTTACTGGTGGCTTTTAACAGGTTGTAGATTTCTCTAGCAACGCTGTCTTGAGACTACTACTCTCAACCGCAAAGTTAGAATGTTAGTTTTCTAAGAGGGGTGACCTTGCCGGTTTTTTGCCCTTTTGCCTTCAGCACTTGACCTACAATATCATTATCCTTTCCTTTCCTTTCTCTTTACTTTTTTTAAATTGACAAAGTAATTACAAATATAATCCTTATCTATTTCGAATACAACTAATACTCTATACTTTTACAATTTTAATTAAAACCTGCAAAAGACTTTTGTTTTAAAATTTGTATATCTAAAAGGCTAAAATTAAGCAATAACAATAAACTTTAAATTAACTGATATAAATCACAAAACCACCCATTTATTTATATAAGGCTTTATTATTCAAACATAAAAATACTATTTTAATAAGGAAAACTTCAAAAGAATACTAAAAAAAAACAGAGCACATATATTTATCATTTAGACCTTTGATGTAGAGAAGGCATGTTAAAGTCATCATTCACAATCAAGGATCACATTAAGTGTTTCTCTGTACAAAAAAAAAAGAGAAATAAACAAATAAAATGAGTTTAATGAGGAAACATATTTTTTATTATTAACATGGCAATTACACTTATAAATGGCATAGATACAAAATACAATCATGCTACAAAATATATATATATATATATATATATATATATATATATATATATATATATATATATATATATATATATATATATATATATATATATATATATATATATATATATATATATATATTATGAAGTACAAAAGTTTGCTTGATGTTATTTAACTAAAGTTCTGAGATTTTTAAAAAAAATACCTGGCAATGTTTTTCATTAAATAAATATTCCAAATGTAGTTAATTTGTTTAGTTATAGCTATTTTTAACATTGCTTATACAAGTTGGTCTATTAATCTTAATCTTTCCATAATTTCATTATTTTTTAAAGTTAAAAATAGTTATTCAAACAAATGTGTGTTACCAAACTTAGCTAAAACACACTTAATTGCATATAATGTGTAGGAAAATTGATCAACTAATAAATATTTATAGAAATGTGGAATACTAACATACATACATTTGTGTGTCAATACATTTACACTGAATTTTGATTAATTTTGTTATAAATTGTCATCAGTAGTTTTACTATTAATAAACAGTGGAGAAGCAAATAGGTGAAATTGATTTACACATTTCTTGAAGTTCAAAAAATCTTTCAAATTCATTGTGTAATAATTTAATTTGATTAGCATATTCTGAAAATTTCAGTTCTTGTGATTATTGTAATAATGGTTGACAACATTCAAAGTGAGACTTTCTTTTTTAATCTTGTTTTTGCTACAGTAATAATTTCTTTTGAAAACATTGATGTTATCAAATAATATGATATTCATATGATGTTTCACTTATAGTTTAAGATTGCTGACTAAGGTGATAGATAATGTCATCTGGAAAAGCCAGGTCTTTTATCTATTGGTCATCTTTTAATATTCCACATTTATAATTTTTCCAATTTTTTAAAAAAAATAAGAATTTTGTCCAGAAATTCAAAGAAATGTTTTAAAACTTTAGGACTTTTAGAAAGCCACCAAATTTCTGTGTAATAAAACAGATCAGTGTATTTACTTCCTATATCCTCTGAAAATTTATTAAACTGATGGTAAATAAAATCATGTATATAAATTTGGCATGTCCAATATTTAAAAGTTTGAAGCATAATGTTTGCTGATGAATAATGCAATGAAAATGTTGAGAAAAGATATCTTGTTTTTTAGAGTTGTGTAATAACATTTTTAATAACACCAATCATGGCAAAAGTACTATAAAAAGCAAGAGAAAATAGCTTTATTATTGATAAATTGTATTTCTTTGAAACTTCCATAAGTGTATGCAAAATATCAATTCCAGTGGTCATATGATGTCTTGGAATAATTTCCAAAAACTCTCCACTTACTTTTTAAGTTCACATTACTTCTGAGAATAAAAACATCCAGCTGAAGTAAATTTATCTGGTATGTCTGTGCTTTTGCATTTGCAATGAAATAGGTCTCAAACATTGTAATAATTGATTTCAATGGATTTCTTAAATTCCTTACTGTATAATTAATTCTGTGAGCAATGGTATTTGAGTTACACTTATATATTTTAATTGCTCTAATTGTTCTGAATACATTTCCACAGCCGTAACCATACATTCACAAATAAATCCCCATCAATGAATGGTTTTGACTTTGCAATTAAATGTGGGATCAAATAATTGATTTTCACACCAGCTGTATTATCTTCAATAGGTTTGTTAAATATACTTTTTGGTGTTTTTCTGTTTTCTTTATGAGTTGCATTGTAGTGTCTTTTAATATTATATTCTTTGTAAACTGTAATAGAGTTTCTATATATCATACAAAAAATATTTTTATTTTGTATACAAAATTATTTTAATTCCCATTTGTCTTTGAAAGTGCAAGATTTTTCAATTAATTATTTTTGCTCATACTTGTAGAGACTTTGACATTGTTTTAATAAATTAACTAATCACAATAAAAACTACATTTTCATATGTAGGAATATTTTGAATAGATCAGTAATTAAAATCTGAAGGTGAAAATAATTAAAATTTATTTTAAATAATTGTAATAACAATGTATGGATGAAATAACAATATATATATATATATATATATATATATATATATATATATATATATATATATATATATATATATATATATATATATATATATATATATATATATATATATAATCACAGTATGTGATTTATTGCTTATATCATAATATTGTTTACTGTATTTGATATAAGCCCACAAAAATTGTGCAGTATAATTATATATTATAACTTTTAATGGAAGTATTAATTTTTTGAAATGTGTTTATGTTTATTTAATTTATATATGTATTTTAAACGTTAATTAAAATAGTTCAGTATTATCAAAAGTTAAATTACTATATTGCTACCATTTTAATGAGAACATAGATGATTTGCAGTGGATCATATATAGTTTGTGGGTTCATATTTGACATGACTAGTGTAGAGCTTTGCCAACAATTTTTATATTTTTTCACTTGATTCTTTTAAGATATCAATTATAATTCTTTCATTTTCTGGAATTTTTATTTCTTCATATATTTAATTGCACATCTCCATTTAAAATGATTGATAATTTGGAAGATGTTTTAATTGTAGAGAATACTTTGTTTTTAGTTCTTTTTATTACTATAATACCCTCACTCTCTTTTAATGCTTCTAACTTCTTACTGCTGAAATAAGTCTTTTTTCAATGCAAATATGTGGATATATACTTTGACATTTTCAGTGAATTCCATAACTTTACATGCTATTTCACAATTACACTTTCTTATATCGTTATTAAATCTTTTTTGAATCACATTACAAGACTTTATATATTCAATACTTTTTAATGGATCATTTAAAAAAGATTTCATATTCTTTTTTTTTCCAATATTATATTTGTCTCATTAGAATTTTTTTGATATATTTATTATTTTTTGTACCAGCTATATGTATAGAGTAACATTTTTTTATTGATTTCAATCAAGTTCAAACTATCATCAAAGTCTGTTAATATTTTAAAATGGATTTTATGGTTCTAATTTAAATTTCCTGAAATATTCATGGTACATAAAAATAACAATTGTTAATATTGTCATTTTAATAGTTTTTATCTCTCTACATTTGCATTAAAGATGTACTTACATCTCATTAATTAATAGTCACTACCTGTATTAAATCTAGTAAAATATAGAGTTAAAGTTGAAAATGGGGTGGGACTAAGGCAAGGATGTTCTATGTCCCCTATTTTGTTTTTTGTTGTGTGAATAGATATAATTATTTGGGAATCATATTAAGTAATCAGAGATACTGATTGGATGAATGAAAGAAAAAATTTATAAATGAAGCAAAAAAAAAAAATGATAAAGAAATTAAGTGCTTTCATATAATAAATATGATGTAGCTAGAAATTATATGGAAGGGAGTGGCAGTAGCAGGGTTAACACATATTAATGATGCATTATGTGTTAGTAAAGGAGTATTAGATTACTTGGAAAAAGTACAAAGAAAAGTAGGAAGACATGCATTACATGCAGATGTGTGGATGTCAAAGAGGCAATTCAAAAAGAAATGGGATGGTCAAGTTTTTATATGAGAGATGCAAAAAACAAAATAAAAATGTTTTGTAGATTACAGTTTATGGATAATAAAAAAGTAGCCAAAATAGTATCTAATTGGATTATGAATAAAGGGCAGGTAACAAGATGAGTGAGAAAGATAATGTAATATGCAGAAGATTTGGATAAAAAATTTATGGCAGTATACTTATACAAAGATGGGATGATTGTGTTAGGAGAATTGTTGAGTGTTAGAGTGGTAAGGAATGGGATAGAAAAGTAGATGCATTAATAAAGAATAGATAGTTGGAGAAATGGAGAACTAGTATGGAGAGTAAAAAGAGTTTAAATATTCATGGAAGTAAACAGAATATTAGGTGCGAGTTAATTTTTGATAATAGCAAGAAAAGTAGTTTATTTTTTAAGGCTCAAATGGGATTTTTAGCAACAGAAAATTATACACATAAATGAAAAAATGTAGGTGATTTAGTCTGCAAGTTGTGTAAAAAAGGCATAGAAAATGTTAGGCAACTGCTAATTGAATGTAAATGCCTTGAAAGTAGAAAGGATACAAATAAATAATAAAGTTGTGGAAGAATAAATATAAAAAAGTGATTATATAAAAAGTAGTTATTGATTTTTATCCTGGGTTTAGGAAAAGATAAGGGGGATTTAGATATAAAAGCCATGGATTTGACAAAGTTTTTGTTATGGAAATGGGATGAAGCAGGATATGGAAAAACTTAGGGTAGGGAATAAAAAGGAAAGGTAAAGTGGCTAGCAGGTTTCTCTTGGAATAGTTGCTGAGAGATTCCTTATTCCATAAAAGGAGAAGTCACAGTGCATCAAATCCCATCAAAAACATTTCAATCTTGAAATCAATGTGTTGTGCTAGTTATTATGTATCCAATTTTGCTGCATTTTCATATTCTAGAATTCCACAATTTTGTATCTTTTCCATTTTTATCTTTTTAATCAAATTTTTCTGAAGCTTTTATGTCTGTCAGTAAAATTTTACTTTTATTATTGAAGTATTCTATAATAATTTTATAATATTGTTTAGTGTGATCAAAGTATTTTTATGCAAAAACAAAAATCATATACTCCTTCATCACAAAGCAATCTTATTGTGTCATAAACCTGACTTATTGGCACCTTATATATTCAGTCAATTTATAGAATGTCATTCTATTTGTGTTACCAAATCTTTTTGCCTTTGTCATGATACATATGTATTTTTTCAAATCAATTATTTTTTTCTATCTTTACAAAGTCCAACAATGACTGATTTAATATTGAACAGTCCTCTTCCAATACAAGCAAATAATATTCACTTGAGAGTGAGATGCATTTGTAAGTATATAAATAAAAAGTCATTATTAAAAGACATCATGAACTGCAATGAGAATATAAACATCCTCTGTCTTTGGTCCTCCTTAATTGATAATTTTGAAAGCTTCCTGCAATAAGAATCATAAATGCGTTTTGTCTGTCAAAAATTCAGACCCAAATTTATCATAAGTCAGCTGAGATTTCAGTTAACAACTATCAGTTAATTGATGAAAAAGTCTTTTGTTTTGCTTGACTTTAATTTCAGAAGTAAAAGATAGAAAACTCTGACCTATTCATATTAGTAAGAATCTTTCCACATTCATATAATTATAAAAGTACATAGACTGAAGATTAGGATTTTGCTTTGTTCAATTTCTTTAAATTCTCAAATTTTGACATTAAAAGCAAATTCCATTCTATAGTCAGTTAGATTGATTATGTGCAAACAATTTGCTATCATAAATGTTCAATTGAAAATACTTACAATGTTTATCTCTCCAAATGTATTTGATCAATAAATCAGACAGATTGTGAAACTTCATTTGTAAGTGCAGTTTAGGATAGTAATAGATTTATAGACATATAAATTAAAGCTTTATGTATTATATCAAAACACTTTTACAATTCACACATCACATGACTACCCAAATAAACAAGGCAAAACTCTCTATACAGTAGTGCCACCCTGTGCCAACCAGATTAATCAATGGATGCCAGAAGGCTTGTGCATAAAATCCCTATCTAATGCCTACTCATCCAATATCCCCAGACTAGTTTCTAGCTTGTGGCCTTCATCAGTGATGAACTTTGAATCTGAGAGCACTGCACCTAGATCTTAGAATCTAATGCAACCCTCCAGCAACCACTTTTTATCTCTACTAAACTATAAAACTATGAGAATGAAATTGAAATCACAAAAATATTTTCAATCTAAGATCAATAGCTTATATAGTCACAAGCCAAAAACTAATCTGGGGATATTGGATGAGTAGGTATTAGATACGGATTTTATGCACAAGCCTTCTGGCATCCATTGATTACTCTGGTTGGCACAGGGTGGCACTACTGTATAGAGAGTTTTACCTTGTTTATAAACAATTATGAGCTAGTATAATAGATGGTGATCATGTGATGCTTAATGGTTTAACTACCCAAATAACTAATAGCAGTATTAATTTTTTTAATAAAATTTTTGCAGAACATTTTCTAAACTGGTCTCTTAGACAAAATAGTGAGGGAACTGCTTTTGTCATCAAATCGAAATGGGGCATTATATGAACATGTATACCAGTATATATGATCCAAAACTGATTGGTCAGTTATGTATGTATATGGTGGTTATTAACAATTATATTTAAAAAAAATCATTTCTCAAAGAGAGTTTAGTAAACTAGACAAAAAATACTACAGGTAGAAAATAACATTTGACTATGATCAGTGTAATTCATTATTGCTTGGCACCAATGTAACATAATTTATTATTAAAATATTAATAATGATCAAATGGCTTTAATGCTAGGGAGTTTGTATGATATTTAACCAATAAGAGTAATAGAGTGTGTCTACAGTCCACCATTGCTCCAAAACCATGCAATTTACCTAACATTTTAATATTTACTATCAACTCTACTGAGATTTTTATGTCAATAACTTCGGTGTTTGTAATCAATAATCATAATAAAATGGCTTCATGTAAAGAATGTAAATATAACTTTTGATATTAATGTATTTTTAAAAAAATATGATTTCCTTATATAAAAGCAAAATATATATATCAGTTATTTTTACATTGTTTGTTTCTGAGAATTCCGGCAGTTCTTGAAATATTTTTTTTCTACAGAAATCTTAAAGTTGAGAGTGTTTTGAAAAGTTTTCCTAATTATTAATTGCAGATTTACTGATCACAGTATTGACTCCCGTTACCATTGGGAGATTTTGCTAAAAATAACTAAAAAAAATCGTATATTTTTTTAAAATTAGTAAAGTGATGTCTACTTTATAAGCTTAGAAAAAGTAATTAAAAAAACTTAATGATTTATCTTTTTCTCGTAATTAATTTTTATTATTATTATTGGAAAATTTTAAGATCATGGTTGAAATGTCACTGAATCATCGAATAATTAAATATCATTCATTTTTTTTTTTTTAGAAAATTAGCAAAGAACAGATGGAAATTTGTGTTTTAAGTATATCATATTTTAATGTAAATTAAAAAATTATGTAAATTTGATCAATTATAAAATTAGGTCAGTTTTATTTTCAAACATTTCTTGCAATCAAATTTATATTATTAAAAAATGTATAAGTATGTGCCATTTTATTAAATATATATTTTAAAAATTCAACTTACAAAATTCTTAAACTGGCAAAGATTACAAATGCAAATTAACATTTAAGAGCTAAGACTTAAACCCCTTCCCAATTCTACATCACATACGTTAGCCAAAAATATTATTATTTAATTAACAATTAAGAAATATTTACTCAGAAAAATGTTTAGGGCTAAATGTTGTTACCAAAATAAACTAAATGAAAAAGATATTTCAGAGCAATAACACAGTTGAAGATATATATTATAAATTTAATTTACCAAATATTTGAATGAGAAAACATTGAAAATATAAATTAACATGTAGGAAGTCAAAACAAAGGTTTGAATCCATTTCACTTCAATTTTACATCACACGAATTAGTCAAATATTTATTTAAATGACAGTTGAAAAATATTTAATTAGGAATATTGTTATAGAAAAATTTGCTTTTGATTAATATTCAAACAATAATTTAGAACTGAAGAATTATAGCATAAAAATGCAATTCTTATGAGTCTTTAATATTTTTTTTAGTTCCAGCAATAAAGACAGTTGAATTTGATTTTTTTAAACTCAGCATGGGGTATCAATAGATTCAGAACAATCGATAATTGTAGCACTAATATGTATCATAAATGAAATTTAACAACCAGTGAAGTAGACAGACTATAAGTTATATAATTAGTGCCTGTTGAATATAAGTCTGTAGTGTCAAAATTAAAGAATTTAATAAAGTCACTACTGGTTGTATGTTTATAGTAGTTTGTTAATAACTAAGTTGTCTAAAAACAAAAAAAAATATATACTAAATAAATCTTATTACCAATATAATCTAAGTAAAAAAGATATACAAGAGAAGTAAGCAAAGTGTTAAAAACATTATAAGCAATATCTTAATATAGTATTGGTCTGTGAAAAGCATTACAACATTGTAGAAAACATATACACCTATTGTGATCACAATTTGACTAGGGTTATATTGGACGTACTTTAAATATTTTTAGGACACAAATAATCTTAAAATTATTTTTTCCAGGTAACCAATATAAAACAATCTACCTGGCCATAGCAACTTTATCAGAAAAGGAATATTTACCTATTATTATATTAAGACTAAAGGCCAAAGATTAATTTGTGTTAATAATATTAGTATTATTGTACTGAATGTAAAAAAAAAAACCCAAAAGTACTATTATTATATAGGATAGCCTTTATGAATGGTGTGATTAGGTTCACATTCCTACAGATACTAGTCTTTGATTTTTTTTTTTTTTACATTTTTCATTATTCTTAGCAAAAATGTTATAACAATGAAAATGGAAATTTCAAGAATTGTCAAGAAAATAGATAATTTAACTAGATGATGGAAGCAGATCAACATCTTACTACAAGTAAAATGATATTATTACATATCTTTAGACAAACATGGATATATTTATCCAGAAAGATCTTAAAGAATATTACATGCATGAGTTGTATGTAATAAAATACAATGGTAATAATGAATGATGATAAAGAATTTGAAAAAAGTATAAAAAACCTGAGCCAACATAAATTACTAAGTCAATAGAAAACATTGTGCAAATCATTTGACTTTTTCTGATATTTTTATTTATTTCTCTGAAGTGAAATAAATTGATCTTTAACTAAAATTAAAGTCTATGTTTAGGCTACTAATGTGATAACTATCTCTAGCCTAATAAATATTTATTAATAACATCTACAAATATATTAATCATCATAATAGTTATGCAGAAATAATATGCTTGTAGATTAAGTTGTGATAAAGTAAGATGAATAAATTAAAACAATAAGTGAAAACATTTAAAAATTAAGTTTACTTGGTCATATAATAATGCTACTTCAGCAGAAATGCATCTTAGAGGTTATATGTTTTCTTCTGACATAATTATTTACATGTTTGAAGTATGATAATCATAAGCAGTTTTCACATATGCATATATACACATATATTTTAAAATTAAAAACTGTATTTTTCCATTATTATATGTAATTTACAATTTATTGAACTAATTAATCAAATTGCTAATAATAGACTTTTTAGTATTTCTATACTTACTAGATTATGTTAATGCAAAATGATTATTTTTCATTAACATATATATAGTATATTTAACAAGTTTCTATACAAGAAAAAAATGTAATATATTTCAGATGTAAACATAATAAATTTGGGATATGGTTAGTTTCAACCTACATGATAGAATTCATTTCTTATTTATTTTAATGCCTGTATAAGGGAAAAAATATAATCCAAATCTTTATAATTAAATTAAATACAGAGTATTTTCAAAATTTTATGTAATTTACAATTTACTGATTAATTAACCAAATGTTGTTAATATACTTTTAACAGCTTTTTGTGTTTATTAGATTGTTAAGCAATGCAAAATGTCAATTTGCGTCAGAAGACCTAGATGTATGTAGGGATAGAATATTTAGCAATTTATAAATATTATATACAATAAGATTTAACCATTGAAAATATTAACAAAATAATAACATCTTATATCTAGATTAATATTAACAAAATATATAATAAAAACAATATCAAACATTTATAGTTAAGTGTGTGTGAAGCTTGTTTAGAATATTTAATGTGATATTATCCTGGTGATCCAGATCTTTCTCTATTACTCTCAGTATTTATTAGGACACACTAAAAAAGATTCATCAAAACATTACTTATAATATACTTTGATATATTACTATTGCACTTTTATAATTATTTTGAAATATTTTTTCATTAACACAGTATTTGTCTTTAAATTTATAATTAAAACTATATTAATTAGTTTAATGATTTTAGCCATTCCAAAATATTTTTAGTTATATTTTCATATTTTTAATTCGCACACACACACACACACACACATATATATATATATATAAATTAGGAGTTTGGTTCATCTGGTTCACATGACAAGCAAAATCTGTTCATGAAATGCATGCATATAAGAGAGGAGAATCTCATTTCATGAACTGATCATTTGTAGAGATATAATAGAACTATGTTGAGAAACACACTGACTAAAATAAACCTTGAATATATGTATTAATAAAATGTAGTTCCTGATAGAATGTAAAAACAAAATAAATAAATGCAAGTAAATGGTATTATTAATATAACAAAATGTTTACTGTGCTAAAAGACAGTTTGTAAGCATATGTAATATTATAATAACAAGATTTCAATTTATTGATAATGATCAAATCAAGAATTTTGAAGTATTTAAAAGAATTCCACCATGGTATGCTTTTTAAAGTACTGATTGCACTTTGAAATACACCATAATAAGGGTCAGGGTAGATGGTATCCCTTTCTGATGTAATTAATCTAATCTTTATTGCAATTTTATTAATTTTCCTACTATTTAGTGTGAGTTTGAGCTAACGAATAACATAGCTTTTGAGAATTATTATTACACACATAACAATTCTTAATTAATTGATCATGGAGGAAAATATAGACATATAGAAAAATAAAAATAAAACAAAAATAGGCTGGGTTAATATATTAGCAAACATATTTATTAATGCAAATGAAAAAAAAAAGTCAATATATTACACCTTAGTATGTGTACATTAATTAATTTGAATACCTATATGTTATATACATATATTATAAATTCCCAGTGCTAATGATAAACTAAAATAAAAATCCAAATATTAAATCACCCCACATAGTTAATAAATCCAGAACTACCCTCTGTGAAATAATATATAAATATATTACAGTCTGTATTTTAAAACATCTAGCCTCAATATTATTTTGAGGCTGGCTATATTGAAATATGGACTCTAATATATTATATATTATTTTACAGAGATGGTGTATTTAATAACTATGTAGGGTCATTTAATGTATATATATATATATATATATATATATATATATATATATATATATATATATATATATATATATATATATATATATATATATATATATATATATATATATATTCTGTAACTTGCTTTTAAGCTTGCATTTTATGATCACTAAATGGAGCTTACCAATAGCTCTAATCAAGCTTTATTTTATAGGTGAGCCACAAGCTTGAAACCAATTGGTCTGGAGATAGGGATTTTCGATAGAGATTTTGAATTCTTTCTCTTTTGGCATTTATAAAATAAAGCTTGATTAGAGATATTGGTAAGCTCCATCTAGTGATCATATATATATATATATATATATATATATATATATATATATATATATATATATATATATATATATATATATAATAAAAATAAAAAAAAAAAAAAATTTAAACAAAAGTAAGTACCTCCCAGTGAGTTATGTGATATAAAAACAATGAGAGAGAATGGTAATGTGCTCTCTCTAAGCTCTCATTATATAAGCTGAGTTTTTAACTTAGTTTTGAATTTATAGAATGAAATTTCACTATTGTTTAAATCTATGTTTAGATTAAATAATCCAAAATCTCCATTAAGATATATATAGAGGAAGAAGAAAAAGTTTAATTACCTCTCAACATTTGATGAAATATTAATTTTAAAATAATCTTAATTTTTTAAAATATCTGTATTGAAACGGAAGTCACTACCTTCCACTGAGATTAATTGGCATCAAAAATAATGAAAGAGGGAATGGTACCATATTCTCTTTAAGCTCTTTTGAAATATAAATTTAGTTTTTGACATAGTTTTGAAATTACAGGGTAAATATTGTCTATTGTTTTAATTTATATATGGTCTAAATAATCTGAAATCACTATTAACATATACAGAGGATGTGAGTCTCTTTTTAACAATCACCCAATGCTAGATGAATCATTAGTTGTAATAATAAGTAATCATAATATTTTTTAAATGTCTGTAATTGAAATGGGAGGAACTACTTCCCATTGACTTATGTTATGTCAAAAACAATGCAAGAGAGAATGGTGTTATTCTCTCTTTGTGCTGTGTTGTTATATAAACTTAGTTTTTTTATGTAAATTTGAAATTATAGCATGAATTTTGTCTATTCTTTGAATTTAAATATTAGTTATGATTATTTATTATTACATTTATTAGAACTCATATTTCATTTAATATTCAGAGGTCATTAAAAGTAAGTTTGTTTTTCTTTCTCTGTATATATTTATGGTACTGCAGATTATTTTGTGTATACATAAATTACAACAATAGATAATATTCACCCTATAATTTCAAAACTGTCAAAAATTAAGCTTATATAACACCAGAGCTTAAAGAGATATCGGCACCACTTTCTCTTTCATTGTTTTTGATGTCACATAATCTCAGTGGAAGGTACAGATATTTTTAAAAAAAGAGTTATGATTATATATATATATATATATATATATATATATATATATATATATATATATATATATATATATATATATATATATATATATGTTAATTCTAATATTCTCATGGATAAATGATGAATTCATAGTATTATTTCTGGCAGCATCCATGGGGTAAAAATATAATAGCTAAATAGTGACATTTCAGTACAATAATAAGTACTTTCCTCAGAGCTTTATTGTACTGAAGCGTCAGCTATTTAGCTATTATATTTTTATTCCACAGAAGGTCCTACAAATAATACTATATATATATAAGATTATGGTGTTCAGCAATTAAAATGCATTATGGTTAATAAAACTTATAAAGTTTTTTGTTTATGCCTTGGATACTTCATAAAGCATATCTACATACGTATGCTTGAATTTTTATTACATTTATATGAATAAAGGCTTTCATAATTATATATATGACTTCTAGTTGAATGTTAATTTTGTTTTTATTTTATTACTGCTTATCAATATTCATTAAATTAATATTCATTAAATTATACACTTAGCAATATGACTAACACTTAGGATTATCTCCCTCTACAACTTAAACATTAACATACTTCGAAAGTATTAGTAAAAAAAGAAGGAAAAAAATCAATGAAATATTTTCTTTATATAAAAAATTTTAATTTATCCCAGCAGGAGGTGGGAACAACCTATCAAAAACCTCAAAATAAAAAGTGAAAAAGCCCACAATGCGTCACTCAAAAAATAAATTTCTTATAGTTAAAAATTGTATATATTTTAAATTGAAGCCTTTTCAAATTATCTAAATTTCTGATCAGTATTTTTTCCTAAGATATTTAAGTATTTTTAAATATATTTTATAAGTCAACTTATTATTTTTAAACGGGGAAAGTCCCTAAATCATTGTGTGAACTAATATTCACTATGATCACTGCAGTTCAGGTTCTCTATCTTTATAATATTATTCAGTCTTAATTAAAAATAAAAACCAAGCATCAAAGCAGTTTAACTCTGGGCATAATCAAAAAATCTCTTAGTATAGCATGCAATAGGATAAAATTTAAAATCAATACAACATCTTGACAAGTCATCTATTTCTCCTAAACACTTCATTGCAGAAGAACAATATATTGATGCATGAATACTGGTTAAAACTGATTAAGTTATATGCATAAATTAAACTTATCATTGATATAATAAGAATACATTGAAAAGTATTCTTCCACATTGACAACTTACTTTCACACTTCTTCAGATCGAAGGGCAACTTTTTTTTTCTATTGATGGAATTAGAGTTTATTGTTCAAACCTGCTGATGATTGGAATTAACAAATTTTAACTTAACTTACTTCACTCTTTGCAGCAAATTATTAGATGGCTTAATTTGGTCTGAAGTTTCTGATGTTTACAATCTGTAAACTGTTGAAAATATTTCTTAAAATGTCCTTTATTCCATCTTTTGACCCAAACAATGTTTTTCACAGCTCAGAAGATAATCTATGCTTTTGCACATAATGTTTTTGAAAAATGTTTCTAATTGTTTCAGCTTGTTTTTTAAATCCTTAATTACTTGATGGATTCCATGGGTAATAAGTTGTTTATTAAACTGTAGCTTTTAATATTTTTAAGTTTTTACACATTAAAAATTTACAAATTGAAACTATTTTTTTTTTCTAGCATGGCTTGACAAAAGTAAAAATATATGAACAAAATGGAAAAAAAATTACGAATTTCAATTTCAAGATTTAACCAATGACTGTGATCATAGCAAATGGCTCTTCATTTGAAAACATGTACTCTTTGCTTTATTTTCCCTTTCAACATGACAATTCAATTAACATTAATATATCAATAAATTATAATTCAAGGTTTGACCATTACATGAATTCAAAATCCTCAACCAATTGCTATTGTTAGCCATTACTGCTTTTATTTTATTTTAAAATTATAAGTGAAATTTTAATATTTTTTAAATAATTAATTGCTTTACGTATTACAGATGTTCATTTTACTGATAGAAAAGAAATAATTTTTATTTCATTCAAGATATATATTTTAACCAGAAGGCTGAAACAAAGCCTATATTTCTGATTATGTATTTCAAATTATTACCTTTGTTCTATATTTGAAAAGTTAATACTTACAAATTCTGCTATTTTCCTTTGTGTCACTTGATGAGAGTTTTTGAAAAGCTCAATTTTTTATTTCCATATAAAAATTTTATTTTTTACTAAACTCAATAAATTGAATTTGAGTTGTTTATAAATTAATTTTATAAATGAATAATATTCTCAATCAGATATAATTTTTTAAATATTTAAAACTGATTTGTAAATAAAAAGAGAATATATAAACATCACCAACAATGTTAGTATATACAGTCTTTCAGAAAATGAACAAATTATTTTTTATTTTAAATTATATATATATATATGAATGAATGTATTTTGATTTATATATATATATATGAATGAATGTAGTTTGTGATAAATCTATGAAATTCTGATTGAAAAACTGTTATTTGATTTATAATTATTAAACTACTTAAAAAATTATAGAGCCATGGCAAGTTCAATAGGTGATTTGATATATGTGACTCTTTCATTGCACATTATTCTTAAAACAAATCTTTTTTTCAAGAACAATAGAGTAAAAATGGTTGATATTTTCTGACTGTCCATAAGATACTGACTTCTTCAGATATTTTTCAATTAAAAAATTAATAAAAGCAGTATAGAAGACTGCACATTATTAAAAAAAATCTATGCTAATACAACTTAAGGTAATGTTAAAACAGCAATTATTAAAAGTGGAATTACTATGCTTTTTTAAAAATAAACATCCAATGATTCTCTATAAATATGAAAATTATTAAGTTAAGACATTATTTTAAAAATTACTTTTCATTTTTATTTATCACAAATTTTCTAAAAAAAAAAAAAAAATTATGAAGAGTAAATATTTATTCATTTAAATAAGAAGATTGGGCCTGTTATTCAACTGGTCATTAGAAACTGCTCACAAATTGATTGCCAATAGATTTAAAGTAATGAGATATTATACTTTTCAAAATTAAAAAAAAATCCTTTAAAAAATTATTAAGAAATCATAAAGTCTAATAAATTACCTTTTCAGTAAAATTAAAAATAAATCTCAAAAGTGATTTGATCCACTATAAAATTAACAATATCTCAGCTAATATAAAATTACCCATTGGATAGTTTAAATAATGAAATTACATTAAGTTGTTTATTGTCATTATAATAATTGATTTATTTCAATATTATTTTCAAGATAACAATGTAAACAAATATATTCATCATTTTCAGCAATTTTTTAAACATTTAAAAAAGTATTTCATTAAGAAATATCATACCTTTATCACAAGTTTTCATTGATTAAAAATACATCATTTGCAACTAATTTGACCTTAAGATTGGTAACTTCAAACAATCAAATTTTTACTATTACAATTTTTTAATAACTGAAACACAGGCTTATTATATACCTGTGTCTTTATATGTAATATATAGGGTATATGGGCACAGGCTTTCACACCACTCTCCACTCTATCTCATAACACTGATATACTTGAACACATATATGTCAAAAAGATAAATAATCACCAATATACATATTTCATGCTAAACCAGCAATCATCAGTTGGTCCAGATTACTATCTCTCTCTATATATATATATCTGCTATAAGTGCTCAGATATATATTAAGATAGCCAATCTTCATACTTTAATGGACTGGCTTCAATCTACTCCACACTCCATCTGAGCCCTTATAGCATATATATGTAGAGATGGGAATCTGGACCAACTGATGATTTCTGGTTTAGTTTGAAATACATATATTGGTGATTATTTATCTTTTTGACATATATGTGTTCAAGTGTATCAGTGTTATGAGATAGAGTGGAGAGTGGTGTAAAAGTCTGTGCTCATATACCCTATATATTACATATATAGACACAGGTATATAATAAGCCTGTGTTTCAGTTATTACATAGTAGAGATGTCTGCCCATCCCTTGTATATGTATTAAATGGATTATGTCCTGTACACAAGGGGTCAGATTGACCTATGCTCAACATGGGTGTAACAAGAATCTTGGTCTCAGGATGGCCTTTGAGCATTCCATCATCAGATTTTCATTTGGATGGACAGTTGAAGTTGGAGTGTGGAGTAGATTGAAGCCATTCCATTAAAGTATGAAGATTGGCTATCTTAATATATATCTGAGCACTTATTGCATATATGTGTAGGGATGGTAATCTGAACCAACTGATGATTGCTGGTTTAGCATGAAATATGTATATTGGTGATTATTTATCTTTTTCGACATGTATGTGTTATGAGCTAGAGTGGAGAGTGGTGTTAAAGTCTGTGCTCATATACCCTATATATTATTACAACTTTTTATTAAAATTACTTGAATGATATTTTTATCTCCATCTTTCAAATAACTACTTTTATTAAAAATTGTTTTTAAGTATGAAGATGAGGATTTATTTGAAATATATAAGGAGATATAGAATTTTTTTTAAAATATATTTAATTGATTTTTACTTTTAAATAGAATACACTTTAGAAACAAAATAAATTTTATTAAAATTTTGGATTTATTAGGAATAAGAGGTTTATAAAAAGTGTTCATATTTAACAAAAGTGTAATAATAATAATAATAATAATAATAATAATAATAATAATAATAATAATAATGATGATGATGATGATGATGATGATGATATCATCAACAACAATAATAATAACAACAACAACAACAACATAATAATAATAATAATAATAATAATAATAATACTAATAATAATGATGATGATGATGATGATGATGATAAAAATGATGATGATAATAATATCATCAACAACAATAGGAATATAATGAAAGAGAGAGAGAATATACCTGTATTTTCTGATCATGGACACATTAGAAGTAGAACCTTTTTTCTATTGCATTGAATATAAATATCAATATTGAGCAGATGAGGAAGAGGAAAGTTATGACCATCTCTTGAATAAAGACTGAAATGATGATGTTTAATTATTTACCATCTCTACTTACTCATTTAGATTTCGACAAAAAATTTTAGTACATTATAGTTTAAATAGATATTTGTAATTTTAAAAATTGAAAGGCTGCATATGTTAATGAAATATCTGGAGAAGTGTTAAAAATATGGGGATGATATATTAGCTTCAAAACTACTGAAATGTTTTTAGGAATACATAAAATTTGTGAAGTTGTGCCACTTAATCTTAAGAATACTTCTGTGATTTAATTTATAAAAATAAAGAGGATAAACAAAGTTGCAATAATAATCATAAAATATTATCTTATACAACAAAGAACTTTCAAGCAGTTTGTCAAATAGATTGCTAAAGAGTGGTTGCCTGAAACTTGACGTGGTTTTAAAGATACAAGAAGCGTTATAGATTTAACTTATGACATCAGGGAATACAACAAAGGAATTAATATTAAAGGAAAGACTTATACATTATCTTTATTGATTTAGTCAAGTGACTTGATTCAATTAATCAAAATTATATGTTCATTCTTTGAAATTAGTTTTTGTTTATTAAAATTTATTCTTCTAATAAATCTTTTATATTATACTTTCTACATCTGCAATTTCCAGGATTATTTTGCATATTGCATTCTTTTAAAAAAAAACCTTATATTACAGAAGTTTACATTAAAACATTTTGAGTGCATTCTGCTTTTAGTAATATGATATTTAGATGAAAGTTTTAAAATTATAATTTTATGTTGTATTTTAATAATAATTGGAAAAAATTGTAATCAAAATTTTTTAGAAAAATTGATGTCACTTTCTTTGTTTAAACATTTGATTTAATTATTGTTTAAAACTTAAAACATGGTTGATTCTTAATAAATGTTTTGTAAGAGAAAATAATAATTTAGAGTACAGTAATTTGTAGACAATATGGCACATCTTCAACTCCCATATCATTTAAATTTTAAGCTTAGTGATGTTATATGGAGTATCTTGTAAGATATTACGAAGCACGAAATCTTGTTTGACTTTTGAGAAATAAATTTATAAGACTTTGCATTATTTTTATAATTATTTGAAAATAATTACGTTTTCAAAAAGCCCTGAAAAGTGTCTCCTTTTTCAAGGATAAATAAGAGAGTAGAGTATACTCCATATTAAAAAAATATACGTACGTCTATGCATGCACATACTCATTGTTTTTACTTAAGACTGAATTTGAAAATTATTAAATGTTTCATGAACCTTACATTTAAAAAATATGAAATGGATATATAAAGATTTATTGTCCCTTGATAATGATTATTAGAACAATAGTTAACAAGTTTTATTATTTATGATTTTGTCAAAGAGGTCATAAATTCAATCCTATTTTCTTAGAGCTTCTGGTACTACAATAATTAATTGGTATTTATCTCAGAATGATAGTTTGCAGGCAGATAAAAAATAAACATGTAATTAAAAAATGATATTGAAAGAGCTCAAGGTATGATAGTTCAACATGAACTAGAGTGCACTATTCTTCAATAATGATTTCAATAACCATGGCTATTTGCACTTCAAAGGTCTCAAACAATCAAGTGATATGTATCTTACCAGCATCTAAAGATTGATGTTTATTTTTGAATAATAATCAAGAAATTTTATTCACCTAAAAGACCTTTTTTTTTGTTTGTGTGTGAGTCAGTAGATAGATACATTATATGGTCAATTTGGTATCAACTATTTATCCATTCCTCATAAATCATAATGTTTGTAGTTTTGATTTTATGCATATTTTTCTATTGATATTCTTTTGATTTAAATTTCATACTTTTCCATATTTTTATACAAAAAGATATATAATAATATGATGGGTTAGCTTGACCTAATTTTTTCATGCCTATGACTACAATATCAAATCCAATTAGAGATTTGAAGGTTCCATTGACATTTTTTCAATAAAATGAATGTTTGAATAGTTGGAAGAATGAGAAGATTGAAGCAGATTCATTAATGATTGAGAATTTGCTATCATAATATAAACTAAGCACTGATTATATATATGTGTGGGAGATAATGATCTGTCCCAACTGATGAGTACTGGTTATACATGAAATATCTATTTTGGAGATCATGTATTTTTTTTGAATGCATGTGGTAATGTGTATTGGTTGATTGAGATGGAATGGAAAATAAAGAGACAGAAAAATCCTGACTTCAAATCCCTCTAATTAAAATCATATATAGTACTGTGTGTTACAGCTTACATAAAATTTAGACAATCCAATATTTTAAAAAAATCGTTGTTTGTTGCCTTATTTAGTCATATTTTTATTATACTGAAAGTTGATAAGGTGAGGAAGGCACTCTAATTGAAGATCTTTCTTCAAATTTTATTGCATTTGATGAGGAATTTTGTATATAATTATTTTTGAATATGCCGTTTGATAAGTAATTATTGATATCAGTAAAAGAAACCATCCAAACATATTATCACTTCAGTCATTATATTATTATTCATGTTAAAGTTTCAGTGAATTTCAAATATTAATTTTTATAGAGTGTTTAAAGATTAATGATTAGTGCTTAGAATTGACTTGCATGGAGCTAAATGTTATATATGGTTATCCTTTACAACCAAATGGGCTTTACAAATGTTTGAAATAAGGTTATTAGTATATACAAGTAAGTATTGTCATCACTATTTAAGGCTTGTTATTTTTTTATATGTCACAAGGCTATAGAATTGTTATTATATATGTTCAAAACTTTAGTATTAGTGTTGCTTCTAACAAAATAATGGTAAATACTTAAATTAAATATGTCATCTATCTAGTTTTCATGTAATTTTCTACCTCACATGTAAAGTATGCATTGTCAAAAGTCATTACTTTAGAGCTGTATATATATTTAAAAAGGCATAATAAAAGGATACCAAGTGGCATCTTCAAAGAAATACTTAATATTATAAACAGGATATTCAAACAACTCTTTTGAAAAAATAATTTTTTCAGCTTATTTGAAAATGGATATTCAGGTCTTGTTTTGTAATATTTTTTTTTTAAAAAAACTGTGTTTATTTAATATTTTTATAATTATATATTTCAAAATAAAAAATAAGAAGTAACAAAAAAACATTGTTTTAAAGCATTTCATAAAAAATAAAAAAGATTTGGATATTAGCTCTTTAAAAAAATGATAATAAAGTAATTATTATTTTTATAAAGGAAACAGTACAAAATGATTCACTAAAAATTTCAAATGTAAATTGTTAATAAAAAATTAAAGTGGCCACTCTAATAAAAAAAGAACAAACTGTTGTTTAAAATCTGGCAAAAATGAAATTATGTAATAAAAATATAGTAGAGCCATCAACTATGCCATATTTGGTTTCAGGCCCTCTCATGTTTGTTGATAAACAATAATTAGAATAGACTGCAAATGTGTAGTACATTGCAAAACATGCACATATATAACAGATAGTTTTTATATGTGTATATAAATAAAATTATAGTATAAATAAAAATAAATAAAAAAGTATATTATTAATAATAAATGGAGAGGACATTTATTTTATATTACAGGATGTAAGAAAGAAAAAACCTAACTCCTACTGTATTTTTATCTTTAAAATAAGTAAATAGCAAAATACAGTTTGAACAATATTTATTTTTTTCAATAACTTTTTTCTCTTATAAAAGAATAAACTTTACTCTTTTCCAAGAAATTACTCTCTTCCAATTATATTAATGTTGAATATAATATTCTGAAATCTTATAAAACTTCTATTTTTAGAAAATATGACATTAAGCCAAATACTGTATATCAAATTCAGGAAGAATCTAAAGGAAGCTTAAAATATATGTGCTTTCAATATAAATAAAGCTAATTTATTATTATATGTAATTTGTAGGTGTTCTTTTCACAGAAGAAAAATGGCTGCTGGAAATTAATATTTGCAAATTTTAATGATGTTTTTGGTTGATTTGTTTACATTTTTTATATTTTACTTTGGATAGCATAACACCTATACAACATAGTTTGTGACTCAACCATACAGTATTATGAAAAATAATTAATAACTATTTATTTAATAATAAAATTGTTCTGGAACAATTAAATATTTGTTAAAGGAAAAAAAATAGTTACACTTTTTTTTTCTGATAGACAAGTAATACTTTATTAGGCACAATTTTGGCAACTCTTTTATAAGATTCTAATATATATGATGTCAGAATTAAGTGTTGGTAAAATAAAATTTTAAACAAAAACACAGGATTTGTATGAAAAAAGGTTTAGCAATTATTTACATAACAGTAAATGTACTTTTACCTAATTAATAAAAGAATAAAATATAGTATGTGCATGATAAATAAATAAAAAAGAATAAACTCATAATCAATATTTTACTATTTTATTTTTTGTCTTTGGGAAAAAAATATACAATTTAGTCAGAGTTAAATGTGTAGGAGGGGTGAAGCTCCTAGTATATAATATAATATTAATTAAATTATAAAATTATTTACTTATATATTTTTAATTAAATTGCACTATAAAGTCAATTAAACATGTTTGTCAGAAAAAGAAAGTTTCTGCTAAAAATAAAATGTTTTTTTTTTTGTTTCCACCTCATCAAAATTGTAATAGAAATGTAAAAATTTTGTAAATATATAAACTATAAATCAAATGAAAAATTGATAAATTCTATCAGAGCAACATTTTCTTTGTAGAAAATAATTTAAATAAATTTTCTATTGTCAGAGAATTGCAAGCAATAATGGTTAAAATATTTTTTTTGGTTATTGTCAAGGATCAGTTGAAAATAGTAATTTGCAAACATCCATTCAGCTGCTCTCATTAATTTTTATGCTATTTGTGAGAAATAATAATTTGGATACATTCAATATTCTATCATTTTAAATTTCAATCAAGCTGCCTATAAACTATTAAAACTAATTCAAAATAAATACTATAGTGACTTCAATTACAAGCTGGGTTTAGAAATCTTTGAAATTTATAAAAGCATAGTAAAGACCAATAATAATTTAATTTATGTTGCTACACACACACACACACACACACACACACACACACACACATATATATATATATATATATATATATATATATATATATGTGTGTGTGTGTGTCAAAGTGTAAATGAGTAATAAACTACAATAGTTAACTACATCTTGAGCATATTGGATTATAAATATTTATTTACATAACTAGTCAATAAGATTGGTTTGTATTCTTAAAATGCTCTAATAATTTTATATTGGATAGTTTAATATAAGTAAAAATTGTTGCAAAATGAATATTGTAGTCTAGTCAAGCGTTGGTGGTCGAGTGGTTAGTACAGCAGCCTTACAAGCAGTTGTCATGGGGTTCGCTTCCCAGCTGAAGCTTTGACATGTAAAAAAAAATTGATGAAGTCCAATAGCCAAAAGCAACTTGAAAATCAGGCTGATACTACTATTTGATATTTATTCATTACTTATGTGTATACTGATAGTGTTAAAATAATATGATGTAAAGAGTTTTTAGGATATCAAAGCAGATTTAGATATATGTTAATCATGTAATTATTTTGTTTTGGTATATATAGCCATTTTCATAAAAGATTAAATTTGTCTACATTTAATTAAATTTAGTTAAGCATCATAAAATATTTAGCAACTCAACTATATTAGAATATGCAATTAGATAGATAGACATACAAACATATAAATAAAATAATGTATGTATGGTTAGCTAGAAAAATAGACAAACTTATAGAAATATAGATATATAGATAAATTAATAGTTGGATAGATATGTAGATAGATAAACATATACATAAAAAGATAAATAATAAATAAGCAATTTTCACATGAGTATGTATATAATAATTTTAACAACAAAATTAAGCATAAATACCATATTTATTAACTCCTAAGTCAGGCTTTTGATATAGAGTATCTTAGTCAAAGCATGACTAACATAGGGGATTAGCAAAAAAGTGATGGCATTCCCCACTGTATATAAAGATGAGTTAAAATGATTATATAGTTTAATAAGTTTGCGTTTTTGCATTTGTAAAAGTGTGTGTGTGTGTATGCGTAAATCATGCAGTCGAATTAAATAACCAATATTTACTAAGAGAAACGCTGTTTGTTTTTATATTAATCACATTTTACATAATGTTTAATATACCAAGCTTCACTTTTTATTTCCTTTTGTTTCTCTCATGACAAATAATTTTAGGATTGGGAGATTTAAAAAAGTGGCCAGTGTTCTTTTCATGGTCAACAAATACTGAGCTATTAGATGTGCTGGACTTGGCTTTATTATACAAATGAATCTGTTGAGAAATTCTCGATTTCAAATTATCGCGAATGGATGTCTAGATATATGATAGATAAACAAATATACAGTAAGCAAATAGATAAACATATAGATAGATAAATAAGATTTATAATATATAAACAAAAGTGAGGTAGAAGACATATATATATATATATATAAGTGAATTAGAAGACATATATATATATATATTATAACCAATTCAAAGTTGGGGAGAGAGCACAGAATGGAGCAACTCTAAACTAGATAATTGTCTCAGAGGTCACACATTCACATGCACCCAATGCTTTCTATATTCCAACAATGAATAATAAACCATTAATCTTACCATTCCAGCAGTGACTTGCTTCCATTATCTGCTGGTATGATGCACACTGCTTATTTAGGCTTTAAACATTAACTTTAAATTTAGAGTAATTATTGGTCTTATAAATGATGGTGAGTAAAACTCAGCTAAATGCATTATGCATTAACTCTCAATACACTCTTAAAATTAAAAACTGCCATGAAGTAAGAAATACATTTCAATATGAACTGCACAATGGCCAACCATTAAGTTAACAAATTCTTACACAAAGATATGGCTACAAAATATATATCTGCAAGGAAATTAAGATAATGAAACAATATATATGTGATGGCATGAACCTGGAGGGCACTCCTACTATCTGAGGGTTATAAAGTATGCTAGGTCTTGCTCACTACACATATAAATATGGGGAATGCATCTATCACTACTGTAACTATTACATGAAATATGTCTTTTACAGATTATATTGACATTGGAGCTGAAGATTCACTCTCGATCTCCTAATACATTATTAAATTACCTAATACCATAACCATGAGAAAACTATGCTCAACTTCAATCCTCAAGGCAGCAATAATATGGCATATCTTGGAAAAACAATGATCATTTATAAATGTCACTTATCTCGAGAGAACAAAGATCGAACTCTTGCTAAATATTATATTATTGATGTATAAAACCAATAATGCAATAATAGTCAAATATGATTAGAAAAAAAATTATCTGGGCCTTAAATAATTATGGAATAAGAAATGTGCATCATTTTCACAACATATAGCAATTATATTTAAATCTTTCACCACCCAGGACATAGCAATATCAAAATCTTAATACTACACAAGTAAATAGAATAAAGCATTAATACTGTCAAAATTTACTGATAAGCATTATATATATATATATATATATATATATATATATATATATATATATATCATATATATATATATATATATATATATATATATATATCCATGAACCTCTCATGTAAATATTTCAACAGGCAAGTTATTCATATTATGATAGCATCAAAATTAAACTGTATCAATATATAAAGTAAAGGCATATTTTATCCTACTATGACTCAACTTCAATACCGGGTATATTAATTAATATATCTTAAATAATAAACATTAAAATAAAATAGGCTTTCAATACACATAACAAATCAATGAATAATAAAAAAAAATTACACTTAAAAAAATCCTCAGCACAATATATCGATTACGATCTTTCCATCCATTCACTGCAACAGTCTAGCAAAAACAGCATCCTCCACACAATTATTTAAAATCAGTTCCACACATATAAATGCACACACACATGACAATATCTATACACAGAACTAACCATAATTCTTTGATGCAAGATTATTCCAAAATTGCACAATTATTTAACACCATTCTAATAATTAAATTTGTAAAGTGCATACTCATTATGTAAAGTAATATATATTAAGGCTATAACTTTAAGACCATGCACCTGAAAAATGACAATAGGGACCTCTCTTGTTTTTTAAATAAATCTTGTGTTAAGATTTGTAGAGGTCCCTACTGTCATTTTTTAGGCACATGGTCTCAATGTTATAGCTTTAATATATATTACTTATCACCATTCTTTAATTTATAAATTTATATTCTTATGAAGCATCTACATGATTCCTTAGAAACCTATGAGGTATCCTCACATTTCCTCATGAAGCATTGAAAATTTAATATATCATTTAATATAAAATCTGACTTTAAAATTATTTATACATTTCAGTAGCACTTGAATGCGCTATGTCAGTCTAGGGCATTACAAGTTTGGCAATTTATTTAAAAAATATCCAACTTAGCATTAATTGATTATCACAATAAAATTTTTATGATTTCAATTATCGATATGATTTGTTCAACTCCTATTCTGATCAATCACTGTTATTCACTTATATTTCACCATTTTCATACAAGAAACAAATTTTCTTTCATGTTAAAAAAAAAACTAATGCTGGAAAGTTTTGCCTCTATTTTTAAAGTAGTTCTAGCATGAGTTTAAAGTTATAGATAACTTTAGCATTTAATCTTTTCCCTTCTTCTCTCTTTCCAATCAAGCCATCCAAATATTTTAAATAAAAATAACAGTTCTAACAACAATATGATAAAAGATAAATAATGCCTATGATATTTTATGCTGAGAAAGGCAGGGAATTCATTTCAGATGCATCATCTTTTGACAAATCACACAGAAGTTTCCTATCTTTGGGATTCAATTCATAATTGATTTTAGAAATAAAAACCTGTACCTGATATAGAAACTTACATTGACATACTTATAAAACTTAATAAAATTTACTTCTTACTGCAAACTTTAGCAAAATATTACGTGAAGTAGCTGGTATCAAGCAGAAGAATATGAAGACCCACAAACACAAAAAACAGCAATCCAACAGAACACCCAGAAAAGAGCAGAACACCCCTCAAAACTGTGCATCGCCATTTTATAAGCTTTGGTTGTGATTGTTTAAACCTTGTGTTAATTTTTGATTGGTTATTACACCTAATTTTGACATTAACTTAACTTAAATTTTTATGACTGAATATTATCAAATATTTATTTAAAGTTAATACAAAGTTGTAGTCCTTTCAATTTGCTTTCAAATGATACCTCTCATTATAGAGGAAAATTTATAATTGTCCCAATAAATACAATTTTATTTATACTACCATGCACACTTGCTCACACACTTATAACCCTTCTAGCTAACTATGGAGATCACAGCTAGCACTAAACCTTTTAAAAAAATCTTAAATTTATAGATGTACTCATATAAATTGACTACTTAATTGTATATGACTATTGGCAAGCTAAAATTTACTATAGAAACTTACATCTATCTATTTTAATTATCTACATTATTTTACCAAATAATTATTAATAGTTGATCTTAACACTCAACCCACCTACTTCTTTGGTAACATATTCAACTCCCATATTTAAGGCACATTTAGATCTACTGTTTGTTTGTTTTTAAAACTGTCTTTATACATTTAAAACAAACTTATAATTTTTCTTTTAAATATTCTATGTCTACAATTTCTTTAAATATCATATGTCCACCACAAGCTTTCTAATTCTCATGATTATTCTAAACTAATATCAGTAGTGAATTTTTTTCAAATGTATTAGAATTCTTCTGTGAAAAATTTTTTTTTCATTGAATGCTGCATCCAACCATGAAATCAACTATTTTTGGCCAAAACCAAGGGTTACAATATACTATGGATAGATAGATAGATAGATAGATAGATAGATAGATAGATAGATAGATAGATAGATAGATAGATAGATAGATAGATAGATAGATGGATAGATGGATGGATAGATAGATGGATGGATAGATGGATAGATAGATAGATAGATAGATGGATAGATAGATGGATGGATAGATAGATGGATAGATAGATGGATGGATAGATGGATGTATGGATAGATGGATGGATAGATGGATGGATGGATGGATAGATGGATGGATGGATAAATGGATAGATAGATAGATAGATAGATAGATAGATAGATAGATAGATAGATGGATAGATGGATAGATAGATAGATGGATGGATGGGTAGATAGATAGATAGATAGATAGATGGATGGATGGATAGATAGATAGATAGATAGATAGATAGATAGATGGATGGATGGATAGATAGATAGATAGATAGATAGATAGATAGATAGATAGATAGATAGATAGGTAGATAGACCGATAGATAGACAGTAGATAGATAGATCGAAAGATTGGCAGAGAGAGAAATAGAAAGGCAGATGGATGAATTCAAAACTTTAAGTTGATTATTCAAGCTATTAGATAAAATAACACAATAGAAGTAAAAATATCTATCCAATGTATATTTGGAATCTAATACTCCCCATTGATGCAAAGGTAGAATGATGTGAAATATTTTACTGATATGTCTATATATTAATATAATTTTTTCATGAGAAAATTAATGCTTATGAAACCTAAATCTAAAGCAAGTTGACTTGAAAGAACATTATCTTCACGCTATACCAAAAATTGTACTTGTATACTATTACTGATCTGCGTAATTACTTCTACTCATAGTTGTACCAGAATCTGTAGTAACCTTTTACGTTGAAAATACATCTAAAGTAAAGAAAGTTCTGCCTGATTTGTTGCAGTAGTGATATAACAGACTCTGGTGCTTGAAGTTCATGGATTGTGTATCAGCTCTGTCACTACTGATGTTTGAACTTTTTATGATCTTCTTAAACTATTTGATTATCAAAGATAAAATAAAATTATTATAGTTAGAATTATTTAAACTGCAAAACTAGAACGTTTTCTTGATTTAAGCTATTTTATTTAAATAAGCATCATTTTATAACTCAATAAAAGCATTATTTTGTAAATTGTATATGTTTATTATTTCTTAGAAAAATTTAATAATCCTTTTTATTTTTTATCTTTAACCTATAAACACCACAATTTTACCATAGTTGAAACGTAGTTGGGTTTTTTTACATTGAAAAGAATAAATCACGATTCTATATTTAATATTCTTTTTTAAAAAAAAAAAAAACAGAACTTAATAAATAGAAAATTTTTCAGTAAAGAATAAAAATAAACGTTTTGTTTTTACCATCAGCCTCATAAATAGATATAAAAAATAGTCATTCTATTGTAGACGAGATCTAGCACGCTTGTTAAACTATTTAACTTTTCTATTTAATTAAACAAGATAAATTGAAATTTAATTGCAGAGAAAATTTAAAAGAATAATTTTAATAGAAATACTACTTCACATAATTTATTCTAATTTTATTATAATTATCATATATATTTATTTTCTAAAAGTGATTGGTAGCTCGTAATTATGCCCACAAAGACACTTTACATGGCAGTAAAACTTGATAATAAATAATTTTGTGAAAAATTAAACCACAGAAACTGGCATTAAAAAATATGAAAGAAACTCCTGTAACAAAAGCTGAATTCAAATTGAAATTAAAAGAACAATATGAGGTGTTTAACACCAGATGGCAGGTGAATGAAAAATAGCCATTTTTTTTTCTTTTATAATTTTTTTATTAAACTATTTTTGTTATTATAGCATTAAAATTCAATTAAGTGAGAAATGAAGGCCCACTTGCTTTTTTTTTTCTTACAAAGTTAAATCAGTATATCATAGAAAGCCAAAATAGATCAATTTTTAAGTAAATGCAAATGATAATAAAAGGTGTTAATTTATAAGAGGGGAGGAAAAACATTTTCCCAATATTTTTTTATATACATATATATTTTAAAATCTGCCAGCGTATTAAAATTTATTATTTTATATGAATATTTTTAAAACCTTTTAGCTATTCACTTTTATTTAATCCTGCCTATGAAATCAAATGATAGGCATTATTTCATATAATAACCATTCACTTATGTTATCTTTTTAAAATTATTTGAATGAAATGGATATTAACCTTATAAAGATAGTAAACATTTGATTTTATAACAAATTTGAAGAGAGCTAGAAATTATATCAAGTCTTGAACCTGATGTGTGTGTGCGTGCGTGTGTTTCATTTGTTATAAATAATCCAGGAAATACTTATTTCTCAGTTAGTTACTCTTCTATTAAATTGTTATTTTTTATTTATTAAAGTATATATTCTGATTAAGTTTTACACATCAGTTTATAAATATTATTGATTTATGTCTAAATCTCTTCATCTATTTAACATTATACTTATTATAT
This sequence comes from Epiperipatus broadwayi, assembly GCA_028023455.1. Taxonomy (NCBI): domain Eukaryota; kingdom Metazoa; phylum Onychophora; class Udeonychophora; order Euonychophora; family Peripatidae; genus Epiperipatus; species Epiperipatus broadwayi. The sequence goes on from JAQFVV010006877.1 coordinate 62,754, forward strand.
GACCTAGCATTTCTCGACTCAGTCAGTTCTTATATAAAGTGAATTACAAACAAAAAACACAAGAGACTTAGTTTGATATACAATCCTTTTGCCAAATAATTAAAAGAGTCTGCAGTTAATTAATATTATGTATGTATGTATACACACACACACATATATATATATATATATATATTATATAATGTGTGTATGTATACACACACACACATATATATATATATATAACCTTAGAACAATGAACTTTCCAGAGCTCTTATATAAATATGATATTCTCTGTTGTCAAATTTGCTTTATAAATAAATATAAAAATGAATCATTTTTATTGGCTTCCCCTATTTCTTATAAAAATATATAATATAACAAATGATATCTAGTAGGATAAATCACCAATTGAAACATGATGAAAACACAATTTCATTTACTATTGATTACTGATAAACAATAAAGTGAATTAAAAAACTGAAAGCAAAATAAATGTCCCTCCTAAAAATAAAATTAAAATCACACTTATGCATCGTTTGTCCTCACTTTTGATAAAAAATTTAAGTTTTGTAAAATGAATGTAAAAAATGCAAATCAGAATGTTAAATGTAACAGGTAATTTCAGAATGGAATTTGGTGTAGAAAATAATTTTAATAATTTCTCATCATCAGCAGGTTACTAAAGATTAAATCTTATACTTCTAAATATGATTAAATAAACAAAAAATTAATAATATATTTATTTTAAATATCTTATTTTATCTTATGTATTTTTTTTAATTTGTATTTTTATTTTATATCGTAAATTAGAGTTATGTATGTAAGAGAAAAATATACTTTTCTGTCAAACTAATTACAATAATTAAGTATTTACAATTATTATTATAAAAACAATTCTGAAAATTTATATAAGTTGTATCAAGATATTTTTTTAGTTAATGGATCAGTAGTTGTGTTGTAATTAGTCCATGTGGAATTAAATATAGGCCTGAATAGCAGAACAAATACATGATGAGTGAATATAACACCTTTGAAGCAACTGCTTTCCTAATCTCTGATGCTTTAACTTTAAAATGTCATTACCAGTTATAGCTGCCCATGTACTAAATAAAATATCCCACTTACATGTTTAAATATATATATTATAGTAAAAATAAAATATGATCCCACTTACATGTTTAAATATATATATTATAGTAAAAATAAAATATGATCCCATCTTATACAAAATATGAAAATACCTACCAACTTACCTATGAATGATGTAGTTCCTTGCATATTTATTATTTTACCATATTATTGAACAGTATATTTTTCAACATTAGTAAATTATATTTTAAATATAAACATTAAAATATTGTTAATTAATGGATATGGTTAGGAAAAAATAAAAAAACAAATATTATCACTTGGTTTTTTAACATTATTGTTGATATTTTTATTAATTATAAAAAAAATTATCTAATAAAATGGTTAATTATTTTGTTGTTCTAATTTATATTTGTTTTTACCATCTGTATTATACATCCACACTAGATGAGCACTTTATCTTTCATTCTACATGTTACAATTTATATTCATGAAATTATTATAAAGTTATTTAAAATAATGGATATAAGTACTCTGCATGAGAATTGGGATTATATTAAAGGGTCTTCCATTTCTAAATTCAATAAGAATATAGGTTTGTTCATAAAAGGCAAGATAATAAATATTTAAGTTGTATTACAAACATCTCAAATATGATATATTTTTTTAAAATAATATTTCTTTCAATTGGATTGTTAATAACCTATTGCTGATAAAATAGGGTAAAGTGGTTCTTCAAAACACTCAAAATTAACAATAGTAAACTATAAATATGTAAAATAATTATTAGAAAATTTAAAATATTTTCTTAAAGCAAATAAAAGGTATATAAATTTTACTACCCATTAAGTTGGTTGAATGTATGCATAACACACATTGCACAATATAATGTGGCAGATCTGCTTCAACCATCCTGGATATAAGTATATGTTGCTAATCCTAAATTTACAAGCTGCTCTAGCTGAAACTAAAATTTTATGAAAATCTTATAAGTTATAAAAGAAAAATTATTTTTAATAATATATTTATTTATTTATAATAAAAACTTTTACATTTATTCAATCATTAAACAAGGTTTAGCACCTCTCATTCTATTGAGAGTTGTAATTATGAATAAGACAATCAATGAAGGCCAGAGTATATCAGTCCAAGAGTGCAGTGTTGTGTTTTCAATCATTATTTTTGATGAATAGCCTTCATCCATTTTCTTGATTTTACTTCTGATTCTGATTTTCCAATAACTATCTTATATCTGGTTTTCCATAATGAGAATATGGTGAAGATTGCAATTCTGATCATTCCAAAAATTTTGTAATTTATACAATCTCATATTGAGGTGATACAATTTACTCCCATTTGGGAGTGGTCATGGATAAATTTCCTGACTTTGTCAATTTGTGTCCATGCTTCAATTAGATGTTCAATTGTTTCAGCTTTTCGCCCACACAATTGGCATATAGGGTCAAGTTTTTTGAAATCCTTTTATATACAAGAAATCATTTGGTGGGAAAAGTGTCATGATTTAATTTGATTGCAAAATCAATGAATTTCAGCTCCAATGCCCAAAATGTAGTTTTTGATAAGAACTTATTGTTAGTTAGATTTAGTTTACTTGGCAAACATTGTAACTCTGGATTCATTAGATGATATGCTTTCCATAGTCTGATCTTATTTATGGAAATAATATAATTTTCTACTTCTTCTTTTCTTATGTATTGATTTCTATTATAATATAGTATACCATTTACACCTTCTTATACACTTTATCAATACTTTTATTTGTTTTATTTGTATTACACTAACAGTTTTGACTGTCCTGCAGTCATCATCAGAGTTCTTGTTGATTCTATTACCAAAAATGTGAATGGTAGTTGTTCTGGTGTAGCAAATTTCCTTAGGTATTTATTCAGCTTCATTATACAATCCTTCTTTGGAAGTGGTGGTCACTGGGCAAGATGATTTGCATGATCTTGTGATATCCATATAGTAGTGTCTAATTAATAATTACATTATAGGCCCTTTGGATGTAGATAGCTGGGATTGAATGTAAAATGTGGCTATTAATTTTCTTAGGCCATTGTATTTTATTTAAACCTATGGCTACTTTTCCTCTACCCCAAAGTAGCCTGGAACACATAGAGTTAATTTTGTTTATAAAGTTTCTATTCAGCTTTATGATGTGCAGAAAGTAGGTGATATTTGTAAATATTTTAATGTTCAGCAGTGTCTCCTTTCCCTGGAGGAAAAGATTAAAAGAAAATTTATATGCTGAAATTAGCTATAGAAATTCTAATCCTCTATTTAAAGTTATCATGAAGTCATTTAATATTTTGGCAAAAAATTGAATGTTAAATTTACCTGTCAGTCAAGAAAAAAAAAATGTTATTATAAATGCACATATCTGCATAATTATGAAAGATGGAATTGTTATTGTATTAATTAAAAATGTAACATATTTTAAAATAGATGATTTATAATACTTTAATAATGTATAATTCATTATTATACTTTTAATAAAATATGATTTACTTAAAGCTTGCAATAAAAACCTTTAAACATGCGGATATAATCATCTATAATTGTTAAATTATTTTAGTCTTTTTACTTATAATATCTATAATATTGATTTGTTATAGATATATATTTAGACTTTTGTTCTAAATACTAATATGCCGTTAAAAATAACAGTTACATTTTTAAATGTTTACAATTATTGTTTATGACATAGTAAGGATAGGTTCATGTTTATAGCAGTATGCTAAAAATTAAATTAATATATTTTAAAACGATTTTATATTTATCACATAAACATCAAACTCTTTTGTTTAAATTATTAATTCTTTTATTAAATTTGTTATATTATTGAAATTCTGATTTATTTACTTTTATTGCCCATATTTTTTAAAATTATTTATTTTGTCTTTGTAATTAAAGCTTTTTTCTTTTCTTGAGTTTAGCTGGCAGTAAATAATGTGTTTTAAAACAAAATGGCGTTGTTGTTTTTTTTTTTTTAAAAAAAAAACTTCACTTTATTTAAATAACTAAATGTTGCTATAAAATAGATATTTTCTCAAATATTTGTATATATATGAAATAGTTCATTTTGTTAAATATAGCAACCCGAATGCCTAAAACGATATCATATGCAATTTAAATATAAAATCAGTTCACATTTAGCTGAATAATACTATATTACAAATAAGAAACTTTGTACATTTTAATATATAATCCGTTTTTTATGGTACACACATGTATGTAAATGCATTTATAAAAATATATTTATATGAAATTGGAGATTAAATTCAAGAAAAGTGATTACCATCACTCTTTAATCATCGTAATATATATTAGAATGTTCTTAAAAATGCATGATGCTTAAAAAATAACGAAATATACTAAAATGACTATAGTGCTGAACTTGACTTTATTAAAAACACAGCTGTAGATGTTGTTAAATATATCATTACTAATGTACTATTGTTATATATATATATATATATATTGTGATAATATCTCACTATAAGTTTCACAATTATGGAGGATAGGAAAAAAAATCACAAATTTATCAATCATTTAAAAAAAAAGTGGAGTCACATTTTAAGTTAAGATCCAAAGAGAATTACCTATTATTATCCCATAGCTGCTAGCTTCTCGGAGTGAAACTGTTTTCATAAAATTAAATATGACGATAATTACTAACTCTTTGAAAATAAATAAAATAGACTGAGATATTTAAAATATGGACAAAAAGGGAATCCTTTCATAAATTATTTAATCGCATATTTTAATAAAGTGCAATATAGTGTAAAGTAGCGACAATCAATAAATGATTTAAATAAGAGGACATCTAAACCATGTTGAATCCCATCGAGTTATCATGCTATCATGTAAGCAATTTAACCCTTTTCCCACCTCTTATGAGGCTCCTCGTAGACATCTGACATCACTCTAACTCTGCGAGTTTTTATACGAAAATATTCGTTCAATAGGTTTTTAAATAGGTTTTTAAAAGTTCTATCAGATGGTGCCCTCTTCCGAATTCTTTTACAAGTAAAAAATAAAAAAAACTGCATTTAAAGCTAAACAAAGAAAGAAGCTTATTGGTGATTGGCTCTCAGCCAGTTCTCAGCCGACAAAGACATTTTGATTGGCTGGAAAAAACAAAGAAACCGCCTGATCAAAGAAAATAAAGATAAACGCTGAGATTTTCATTTCGAATGTGATTTAAGTATTAAAAAAAGTATAATTTGACAAATTAAAAATAATTTTTAAAAAATAAACTAAAAAAACAAAATTATTTTCGAAAAATATCGAAGATTTTTGTAAAAATATTGAAGCTGTAGTAAAAAGAAATATTTACTTTTCTATAACGTAAAAGTCGATCTTTTTGTTTATATTATAGCTTTTATGTTGCCGAAATTGAATATTTTAGAATAAATAAATAGCAATTTATTTTTGAAAGAACTTTCGTTCTCTTCATAACCTGAAAAATTAATAATATACTTTTTATAAACGTATCTGAGTTGAATTTAATATTATAGGCGAATATGTTTTAACAATAGGCTTTGTCTTCAGTTTGTGAGTTTGCCAATTAAAAGATTTGATTTTTACCTCATACAACCAATAATATAATTAGCGGTTAAAAGGTTAATATTTCATGATTAAGCAATTGACGCTTATGATACAATAATATGAAATAAGTAGATTCAACAAACACTTGATAAAACATAATCAGACTATAATATTAAATATAATTAGTTTACTACATTAAAAAAATAAACATGATTCAAAATTATTAATTATTTAAAAATGACGTATCTATATATTAACAGTTGATCAAAAAGATTATATCATGAAGAAAAGCATAGAATAACTTTTATTTAATTTTTAAATATAATAATAGTTAATATATAGAGTATATGAGCACAGACTTTCACATGACCCACCACTCTCTACTCTATCCCATAACACTGATACACTTGAACACATATATGTCGAAAAGATAAATAATCACCAATATATGTATTTCATGCTAAACCAGCAATCATCAATTGGTCCAGATACCATTTCCACACATATACGCTATACGTGCTCATATATATATATATATATTGTAACCTAGTGTTATTGACACTTGGTTTACTTGGCATTATTTCTGCAGGAAAACAATGCTATTCTTTAAAGAAATAAAAAGATAAAATAACCATAGTAATAATTGATTAATAAAGTATGCTATTCACTCACTTTGGCATGTTTTGGGTGAATAACTAATAGATTTAGTAATGCAATATCATTTTTAAAAAGAACATGAATAATTTAATTAAGATATTAATAATTAAAGCAAATTAATATAGTATAAAAACAAATATCATAAACAGTAATTGATTTTGGATGGGTAGAGGGGAAGAAGAGATGAATGTCTTATCATAGAGAACAATAACTTCTGGTAATTCCATTTGTAGAAAATGAGTTATAAATTACTGATAATTATCATTAATTAAATGTATTTATTATTTTTTTTTTATTGTCAAGTCACTTTGTAATCTATTTAAATAATACTAAAACTATATGATTGTAATAGGTTTTTCCTTTCTTTTGTTTATGTTATAATCAAATGATTATTTTTCTGGAAGAGGTCGCTAAAGTCAAGATCATTTTTTTTTGAAAAAAAAAAATATATAGTCTGCTTTTAGTTTTCAAGGAAGGAACAGTGCTGAAATTTGGTAACTCAATTTTTTCATTTTATTTTGCAGAAATAAATGTAATCAAAGTAAAATTTTAATAATATAATGCGTGGCTAAATTTTTTTGATAAGACGTCCTGATTTCCTGTGCCATCTACCTATTTAAAAACCTTTTATACTTAAAAGTTTATTGTCTCGCGCTAAAGTTCAAAAATGACAGAGGTAACTAAAAGAATCACGAAAAATTATATTATATCTAAATTAAGGAAAAGAAGCGATTTCCAAGAGAAGATTAATTATTTATTAACTTTATGTCATTTATTAATATTTTCTTGGTATAGAAAAAAAAAAATAATTGAAAGAAATATTTTGAAACCAAGGAAAATCAACTAGAAACATTTTCGCGCTCTTTCTCAATATTGTCTGCCTTTACAAGTAATGTAGTTACATACGTTAAAATATGTTTTATTCACCAAGAATTGTCTGGAAATAATAATAATGATAAATAAGATTAAATTATGCACATGTATATTTTTTTTTCAAAAAAAATATATAAACTTTCTCAGAGTAAATATAGGAAGAGTTATATAGGGGCATTCTTACGGAGAAGTTACCGTTAAAAAAATTTATAATTCCTAAAGTATGAACAAAACTAAATATCTTAGTGACTTAATGATAAAAAATAAATGATATATTATATTACACATCAGTTGGAGTTAGTAAAACTTCCTATACATGTAAATCAGCTGCAGTTATTATCATAATAATCTCTTGGAAAATTGCGCATTTTCGTCCATAAGTAAGCTAGCTAATATGAATTATATGTATCGTCAATAATAAAGTAAAAAAAAAAAGAATTGTGTATGTTTATTGTCTATTGTCAACTGTTCGTTATGTTAGAATATGTATATTTTATTTTCTATGGATCCCAAAATTGTAGTAGTTTAATTCAAGTAAGAATTAATCTTCAATTCTGCTATATTTTTCTTTACCTAATTTATTAAACGCACAAAATAAGAGAAAACTTTTATTTAAAGGAAATAATACCATGTGTTTATTGTTTTTAAACTTGCTTCATGAAATACGACTGGATAAAGCTCTTCACCTGGACCAATTGTTCAACAGAAAAAACATTTTCTAATGAGAGAGTATGCACTTGTTAATTAATGATTGTTTAAAACTAAGTTATAAAATGATATGTATTTTTTTTTGTTATATCACATAGGTTAAAGTCTGTATGGTCAAGTGATATTTAATAGCCTTGTAATGAGAAAGGTATGTTTTAATATAATTATTATAGGTTAAGTTGATATTTAACACGAAAGAAAAAAATCTATAAAATATGTTTTAATTATTACATACCATTGTAGGTAGAAATTTTGTATGTTAGATACGTAAAAGAAAAATATTTAGATATTTAAGGGGTAAAATAAATATTGAAAATCATTAGAAGTAACTAAAAAAAAAAAAATGCTATAACAAAATATTTCTTGTTAAAGTTTTGAAACGAATTTATACTGTATTAATTGAGGAATTTATTCCTAATTATTCTTAAATAACACATCCACTTTATTTAGTTTAAGATAGTATGCTACCAACTATTTTTGAATGTTCCTTTATTAAAATTAAAATTATTATACTTTTATTCTATGATGTCCATTGATTTCAGATGTTGATCAAAGTATACACGGTAACATAAGTTTATTATAATCAGTGTATTTACTTATCCTGCCCAGATATAGCATCGGTATATGCTTAATATTCGCATAGGTAATAATTATAATGTATTTATTTTGTGGGATGAAAAATGATCTCCCCAAAAGCTTTGTTTTCCATGAGAGGAAGATTTTAAATATAATGTTCGGGTATGTTTATAGCCCAAGTGATCGATTCTCATAGATAGGACGATCAAGAATTTATCTAGCATTTAGTATGCTTCATTCGTTTAAATCCCAGGAGAGGATTGTATTTGGTGTGTGTTCATTGTATGCCCAAGTAAGAGGCAAGAAACCACCAAAATATTTTAATGTAGTAGATTACTTTACAGACCTTCGTGGTTATTCCATATTCCTCATGTGAAAATAAAGATAGCTCCACCATGGAAGGTGTTGATTATTGTGCTTAATTTTGAAAGTTCGGGCAAAATAAAGGTTATATTGGAGGTGTTAGTTCCTCAAGATCCACTTTAGTATAAATAGTGCGTTAGTAACTAAGATCAATATCTGTATTGTGCTGCTAAATATTGCTAGTATTTGACAAGTAAATCAATGGAGAAAGTAATTAAAATTGCGTAATTTAAAACGCTTATAACATGAAGGAATATTCAAATGCAATATTTAATTCTGGAGTAATTAAATAATACTCATATTTAAAATTATACTATGAATAAAATTTGTATCATAACTTAAGTTAGCATTAAGTTAAATGTAAGATGGTAAGTGTAACTTCTGATAACTGGCCTATAATTAGAATAGGTTATCCCATTAAAGACCATAAATAAAGTAAATGTATTAGAAATAAATTTAATATTTTGCGTATTGCATATGATGGGATTAATCATTTAAAAAAAAAAAAAAAAATAGTTAGTCAATAATTTTGAATAAAAGCTTCTACAAGGTTACCAAAATTTAAAAAACAATGTATTGGTAATTAAATGTACTTTTAGTTAATCAATCCATATGATTGCATACAGGAGAAGTAGTAACCTCTAGTCCATAACCAAAAGAGTATACAGATTAATGTCAGTTATATTTTATATTTTTGTATTACTATGGGATTATTGAATAAATGTTCATATATTTTTTTTTTGTGAAAATAATAAATTATAGTCTTGTTAAAATTTGTTGTAGATTCATTTTTTGTTTTTATATGCTAAATATAAGTGTTTGCACAATATTTGCAAAACCTTTTCTTGAGTCTGAAATCATTCCAAATTCTTAAAAACTTAATATACTAGATAAATAAAGTTGAGCAGATCGGAATATGTCATTATATTTTAGTTTAATGATAATTATTTATGGAGTTGCAAACTTCAGACTAAACATTTTTTTTTGTATGTGTAAAAATGAATCATCTCTTTAAATAATATAGCAGTGGATATGAGAGATGAAGACACATTGAATTTAAGTAAAATAAATGTTTCCTATAGCCGACTAGAATGCCAGTCCTATGCGACAACACAATACTGCCGAGCATTTCCTTACATGAAACAAAGAACCCTGAGATTAATATTATTATAATTATTCTTTAAATTAATAAGTGATCAATTATTGTTGTTATTACAATCGTGGCATGGCTTAAGAGAATTGAATGTACAATTGTATTATATGAAAAGTATTTTAGATCATATTGGCAAATTAATGGATATGTTGCCTTTATTTTGGTTGCCTTAATTTCCAACCTGAAAAATTAGTGCAAACTAGACTAGTAAATAATTACAGAATAAACATTTCTGTCATAAGTGTAAACAAACTAATAAATAATTACGGAATAAACAGAGGAAATTTGTGGCAAATAAATAAACTAATAATAAAATGAATAAATAAATTTCTAAATAAACTAATAACATAATATTAACTGGGTTAGAATATATATTAAGATAGCCAATCTTCATAATTTAATAGTCAGGCTTCAATCTACTTCACACTCCAACTCTTCAATCATCTATCCAATTGAAAATCTGATGATGGAATGTTCAAAGGCCACTCTGAGGCTAAGATTCTTGTCACACCCATGTTGACCTAAGATCAGTTTGACCCTTCATGTACAAGACATAATCCATTTAATATGTATACAAAGGATGGGAAGACATTTGTGTTCAAGTGTATCAGTGTTATGAGATGGAGTGGAGAGTGGCCAGTCGTGTGAAAGTCTGTGCTCATATACCCTATATATTACATATATAGATACAGCTATATAATAAGCCTGTGTTTCAGTTAACAATAGTTAATGTAAATATTTGATGGAAAAAATACCAATGTAGGACTGACTTTAAGTTAACTTAAACAAATTATTATGATTTTGCATTGGTGGTCGAGAGGTCAGCATGACTGCCTTACAAGCAGTTGCCCAGGTTGCAGGTTCACATCCCAGCCGATGCTATTACACTTGGAAAAAAAATATTATGCTACAAAGTTTAGACTAATACATTAACAATATTAATCATGAAATAATAAAACCTAGTATGTTATTTTCATACTTTTTAAGTTCAAGATCTATCAAACATTTTATGACTTTCAAATTCATTTTATTGTAAAAAAAATATGTATGTGCATGCATATGTCATTATCATTTTCAACCATTATCAATCCACTATAGGATAATAGTATCTCCAATTTTAATCTTCTGATATCTAACCATTCACTCCAGCATACTTTCCTATTTCATCCATCTATATCATATGTGGTCATTTTCATAATCATTTAATAACTTTTAGAATCCAGTTTAAGATTTTAACTGTTCATCTATTATCATTTTTTTAATGCTATGTCCAGCCCAACTTCACTTCCATTTCTTAATTTTCTCAATGATGTCAGTAACACCTGTTTGTTTTCTCAACCATGTATTTTATTTTTAATTTCTTATTATTATTTCTAGCATACTCTATCTATATTGTGTTGAGAAATCTGAAGTTTATGCATTTCTCTTCTATTAAGTATTCATATCTCAGCTATCTAAATAACAACTGGTAACACATATTTATTACAAACTTTTCTTTTCAAACATATATGCATATTTCCTTTTAATATTAATTTACTTCTATCCAAAGCACCCAATCATGTTTAATTCTATGATAAATTTCACCAATTATATTTCATTTGTACTAATAATCTGACCAAGATATTTGTTGTTGTTAACTTCTTCTAACTCATTGTTATCAATCTTTATTTTTTTATTTTGAGAAAATCCATTTAAGATTTGCAAAAGCAGTTACATCATCTGCAAAATCTAGATGATTTGAATCATCTCCATTTACTTTTATTTCCTTAACTTTCCATTTTAATCCACAAAATACTTGTTGCAAACCTGCTGCAAAATGTTTTGGTGATATGAAGTCACCTCTCAGTTACCCTTTTCATTGATAATCTTTTACTATCATTATGTAATCTAATTGTTGCTGTTGCATATATTCTTCAGAATATAACAATCTCCTGAAATTATACTTTGATAATCCAATGTTTTAATCAATGAAGAAATGTTTATAGAATCAATCTACAAATCCAAAGCATAATGACAATTCATATTAATTGATCCTTTTTATAACTATCTCAATATTGGATATAATACAATGCACTAAAACCATTTTTAAATTGAGCTTGCTCTTTAGTTTGATTAAAATTCAAAGTTTGCTGTAGACAATTTGTAAGTATGTTGGTAAAACATATTATAGAAGTGATAAAAGACTGATAAGTCTGTAATTTCTAATATCCTTTTTATCATAATTTTTTTAAAGATTTATATTAATACTGCTTTCCTCTAATCATCTGGTACATTTTTACCATTTAGTCATTTGATGTATACCATTGACATTTTTATTTTTTTTATTTTATCACATGCTTCTTTTAAGATATCGATTATAATTCCACATTACTTGGAGCTTTTTCCTTTTTCATAAATTTAATTACATATCTCACTTCTTCATTTAAAATCCTGGACAATTCAGAAGATATAGTAATTGTAGAACATACTATCCCTTGCTATTTATTGCTATATAATTCTTGACAGAACTCTTCTACCCATTCCATGATAGGTCATCCCTCTTTTTACTAATATTTCTTTTTTTCTGTTGCAGAAATGTTTTCTACCAATACCAAGATATTATTTTACACTCTTGAAACTTTCATTCTCTGCTATAGCTTTTTTTGCTAGTTCACAATTACACTTTCTTATATTATTATCAACTCTTTTTCACACTATTTTATAAAATTCAAGATATTCAGTATTTCCTAATGCATCATTTTTATATATTTTTATGTTCCTTCTTTTTTTCACAAATTATCTTGTCTCACTAGAAATTTTACTGGTCAATTACTGCTTTTTTATACCAGCTACCATTGTTGCGGTTTTTAAAAGTGTATCAAACTTTGATTCCTCTTGGATGCCTTAATAGAACTGAGCAGGCATTTTATGGCAGCTATTATTACTTTGTGATTATTCATATAATAATAGGATGCTAATAAATGTGCATTAGCCAATGCAATTAGTTTATTGGCTTTTAACCACTAAGTTTAAAATCAAGAGACACCATGGTCTTTCTGCTCTATTGCTTGATAACTCTTAACTGTAATCAGTGAGTTTTCTTGAAGGCAGAATCTGTATAAATGATTATTTTAATAGATATTTACAATAATGATAGACCAAACTAAATCATGGCCCTTATTTCCAGTAGGATGCAATTGTACTTGCAATTGTAGATTATTTTCAAGTAAGAAGATTACAAAAATTGGAAGAAGAGATTGTCTCATATTAAATGAAGCATTATATACTTTATGAAGTTAGAAAAAAGGGTGAGGATACAATTTATTTAAAAAGTGATTATATACTGTTTCAAAAACACAAACCTTGAAAGCACAAATGCAGTAGGATTCATTATAAATAAAAAATGAAAGAACAACATTGTAAGATTGATAATGTATCAGATAATGTGGCTAAATTAATTATTAGACTTAATAATATATATCAAATGCAAATAACTCTGGTTTATGATTTAAAATATTCTTATTGTGATGACAAAATAGAGTATTTGTAGATGGAGTACAAAAGGCTTTTGATCAGACAAACAGCATTTTAAAATTGTCATGGGAGACTTTAATGTTAAAATTTGTTAACAGTTGACAGATGAAAGTGCTGCAGATAAATTTTGTTAAGGTGATAGAAATGAGAGAGGTCATAGATTTGTGGAGTTTGCAGAAAAAAAAAACTTTATATTATAGATTCTTTTTTTGAAAAAAATGCTAAATGGAAATGAACTTGGAAGCATCCAAATAAAGATTTTGACTAACAGAAAATATGTAAATGAACATTGTAATATTTTTAATAAATTCAACACAGGAAGGGATCATTGGATAGTGAGATGTAAGATACATGTTAATTCATAACTAGAGAGACAAAAATTATTAAGAGAAACAGTATTCACAGTTGATATTCCTAATCTTCAGAAACACTCTAATAAATTTAAATTAGAACTTGAAAATTATTTTTAAATATTAACAGATTTTGAATATGATTTAGGTTTGAATGAAATCAATAGAAAAATAACTGATACATTTTTAAAAACTGCTACAAAGATAATATAATATAAAATATGATTAACTAATCATACAAGCAAAACATTCCTATCAAATGATACATTGGATTTTACACAGTTGCCTTGGCATTACATTAAAGAGCTAAAAAGTAATAAATATTGATATAAATATCTCATTCTTAATAAGTTTAGCCTGCAATAGTACAAATATTAAGGGAATATAAACTTTACTAATATCAAAAATTGGAATATAAAAATAAAAAATCTTATGCTGCTCTTCCACAAAATAATCAGAAAATATTAATAAATTCTTTACGACAGCTATATAATCAATAATAATTTTACACATAGAAAGTCTTTTTCAGCACCTGCTTTGGTACCCTTTTCAAATGTTACTAATCTATTTAACATTCATGAATTATTTCTGACATAAAACCATCCAGTGTCCAATAATGGAATTAAAACAAACAATAATAATACAAATAATTAAAACAAAGCAAATCAAATCAAATTGTACATTAATTTAGATGCTGCTAAAGAAGACTTAAATCTAAATTCAACCATGAATATGAAAACCTAAGTTCTTTGAGAGCACTAAGCCATATAATTATTTTCTAATATTACTAAGCTTCACTTTTTTGCATAAAGCACAATTTAAAATATACTAATTAAAATGAATAATGATATAATAAATAACACAACAATATAGTAAGGATAGACATACATCTCCATGTATAGTAAAGTGCTCTTATCTCAAATTTATAAAGAATTAGTTTTTTAATGGGTAAATTTTATTCATATTTTTTTATAAATTGACATGTAAAACAAAATTTATTATGTGACAAATATTAATCAAATGCAAATAAGTTTCAGTAATTCATACTTCTCCCAATTACATATATGTTTGAAAATAATCTATTTTCATACATTCTTGAATTTCATATCTAATTGTCAGTAAGAATAATTATTTAGGTTCATAGTTTTTTTTAATCAAGAAAGTTTAGATATATTTTAAAGTACAATTTTATTCATACATACATAACACACTTTAAAAGCTTTCTTTATTATGGCTTGATTTTTCAACTGAGAAAAGTAAATATGTGTTTTGAAATTCCAGCTGATGGCATCTTCATAAATAACGATAAACAAAAATAAGTAGCATCTATCTATTTCTAATATTGAAGAATTATGAGTGATAATTACTTTATTTTCTCTTTGGTAATTTAAATAATATTCTAAAAAGTAAATAAATAAAGTACATAAGACAGGGTATGTTAAACAATACCTAAATTATAACAGACTCTTTTTAAATAAAGTTTTTTTTTTTATTTAAAAAAAAAACATTTATTTAGAATAAATACACGAATTCTTATTATACATTAATAACTTGGACTGTAGATTCAATGGCTACTCCACTTCAGTTAGTGCATCAAGTATTTCAGATATCATGCTATTATATCTATGCAACTGAGGTAGGTCTGCCCCAAAGATGGCACCTTGGAGTTGATCTGCTAGTTTTATTGTTTTTATTAGATTGGAGATTGAATCATCTGTTAGTTCATAGGATTGAACATAAGCAATGGATATTATAAAATAATAAGAAAAATACAAAGTGTATTTTAGACATACAAAATATTTATAACAATTTCTTAACTTTCCAATGGCACTTTAGACAATGATCAGAAATACATATGACAGAATACATTAAGTAGTACTTGAATATCATTGAACTCTTTCTTTTCCATTATGTAGCTAAATTGCAAATTATATTTTCAGGATAGGAAATGATTTGGAAAAATACATTTTTAACATAGATACTAAATGTTATTTATTTTAATAGTCCATTTCCTTAATGCATAGAGATTTGTATAAATACGTAAAATGATCAAATATTTTACAATAAATGGATCGTTTATGCAGGATAATTAAAAATTCAGCACATATATTAACAGTTTATTAATTGTTGAAGTCCCCATGCAATTAATTCTATTAATAATAACGATTCTAAAAATTAATTAAACAAATAAAAATGTTCAAAGTGAGTCAGTAGATGTTTTTTCTCTATCAAAATAAAGAATGATAAAGGTAAATTGGATACTCTAACATGGATGCACATTATTTATGATAAAGTAAATTAGCTAAGGTGATTAAATATATGAATTTCATTTATTCCTTCTGAATTAACTTTATTATTTTTAAAACTTTGTGGAATTTTAATGGAAATATAATAATAAAATTTATAAAAAATAAAACCACTCATATTTTGGCATTGTAAAATTGATTTTAAATAGTAAAGTAAATGTGATAAATTTAATAATTTACAACTAAACACTTCATTTTTAGTTTATACATTTTAGCCTTGAATTTCAAACTAACCAATTATCGAAATATAATATAGACAATGTCACAAACACAATAATATTCATGTTTGAACTATATAAATTTAATAATAAAATAGGAGAAATGAAAATAAATATAGTGAATTTGTTATGCAGTTGCACAATTCTGATACAATATGACATTTAAAATCAGTGTTTATTTTACATATATTTTAATAATGAAATATAAAGAGATAAAGATAATAAATATAATAGTTTGCAATAAAAATTTGAAACTCAAATATTTAGCTTCTAAAGTTTGCAATGTGCAATTATTAATTATTATACAGAAAATATGAATTTTATAGTTTATAGCAAGTTGGTTTTTAAATATTTTCATATATTTTTAGTCCAAAATTTTATTGTAATTTTTAAAACAATGTAGCAAAAAAAGGTAACAAATATAATAGATTTAAGGATTCATAAGATATATGAATATACATGGATAAAAGAAATGGATTTAATCATTTGAAATAAATGATAATAGCAAAACTACTTTTGTAAATAGAATGTGGATAGTAAAGCAAAACATGATAAATTTTGTAATACATAATATATAATTTAGAATCTGTACACATAAATCTTTTGTAATGAATTTCATATGGTAAAACATAATGTGAAACAAATAAACATGAGGAAATTAATAATTTGTAATGCATATGGTTTGAATAACAATGCATAAAAATAAACAGAAAATATGATAAGTTTAACTTTGAATTAGAATTTAAAACAATATTTTATGATTTTCAATAGAATAACAAATTTCCAACTGAGCTTTCCTCCACTATCTTTCATGTTCACATCATAGAGAAATAGATATCAGGTGGCAACAAAAATGTCAAGACCGGTACATATTAAAATTCTAAATAGCCATTTCCCACATTTCAGAATAATTGAATGTTTAACTGGTAATTTAAAGAAAATATAAATTTGCAATAATTTAATTTAATAGTTATAATACTGAGATCCAATAATGATGATAATAGCAGAAATAATCAATCATAATAATAAAATTTAAGGCAGCAACTGCATGCTTTTTGATATAATTATATGATAGGACATAATAAAAACATGAAAAGAAATCTAACCCAGATTTTGGTGAGAATTTATTCACAAATTCTATATAAGAGGAAAATAAATAAATAAAACAAAAATGATTTCAAAACATTTAAAAGAAATTCACTTCTGTTAACTTTTTATTTACAATCTATAGGTTTACTTATAAGGAGGCATGACTTTAAAATTGCATACAACTATCTAATGCATCTTATACAAGTGATACATATGACAACATAGATATGAAAAAAGATAAATGATCTTGAATATATATATATTTCTTGCTGAACTAGCACTCATCAATTGGTTCAGATAACCATCTGCCAAAATCTTCAAATTTTAATGGACAAGCTTCAATCTTCTTCACTCTCCAACTTCTCAACCATCCATATCAATGAAAATCTAAGGGTGGAATCTTCAAAGCCTTTGTTGATGCCAATTAAATGGACATATTAAGGTCCTAGGTGTGAGGTATCAGATTCATCTTAAGATCAACATGAGCATGACAAAATATATTGGCATTAACAAGGGCTTTGGACATTCCATCTTCAGATTTTTATTAATATGGATGGCTGAAATTTAGAGAGAAAACAAGATTGAAGCTCGTGTATTAAAGTTTTAAGATTTGCTATCTTAATATAAACTGAGCAATGATTGTATATATATGGGAGATGGTGATCTTGACTAACTGATGAGTGCTGGTTCAGAATGAAATATATATATTGGAGGACATTTATTTTTTTCACATGTATGTGGTCATATTTTTTTAGTTGTATATGATGGATTGATGAGGACGTTTGAAGGTGTGAGTTCAAGTCCCTTATAATTACATTAAGTTGAGTATAGACAATATATGTATATTTCAATCTATAGACTTAGAAAGTTTGCAAGATTTATATGAAAATTTTAGTTCCATTTTTGGGTTACATTCTCACACATGGGTATGTTTGCATGTACATTTAAATATATATGCACTGAAAGAAATGTGTGTGCAACTTAATACAGATATAATATACATGGTAAGGTTTATTTATTTTATAATTTAAATATTTAATATTTTTTTAACATTTATCATTGAATTAATGAATTTTTGTTTTATTATAGCAATAAAGGTTTCTCAATCTTCACAATGAATTACTTTAGCTACTTTTCATTATTGACCATTATTATAATTTAAAGCTGTTATATATATAATTATAAGAAACGTGAACTCACACTTTCAAGCTCCCTACATCTATTCATTGTATCTTATACAACTGATACCCATTACCACATACATATGTAAAAGATAAATGATCTCCAATATATGTATTTGTGCTAAACCTGCACTGATCAGTTGGCTCAGATCACAATCACACATGCATATATACCATCAGTGTTCAGTTTATTTTCCACTCTCCAATTCTTCAACTATTCATTTCATTGAAAATCCAAGAATGGAATATTTACTGGTCTTGACAAATGAACAAATGCTGTTGATAAAATTTCAGCATCCCCACTTTAATAGATTGCTCAGCCAATGCAAAATGATGAATATGACTAATTGCAATAGCTGTCCTGGATGTATATAGTGTTTAATATATCTACTAACTTTTTCAAACAAGGATTAAATTATTACAATCCATATTTAAACAAAGCCTCATTATTATAAAGTCTAATCCAAACTTTGAAAATGAAAAATTTTAACTAAAATATTTGTAATATAACATAAAACATTATTTTCAGTTTTATATCTAATCTCTAGTCTTCACCAATAAATCAAATGTTTATCAACAGCATTAGATTCATGAGTCAAGATTAGAGGTTACATATAAAATTGAAAATAATACTGTATTTATTATATATATATATATATATATATATATATATATATATATATATATATATAAAAATATAGTATTATTTTATATATATATATATATATATATATATATATATATAAGATTTTCTTAAGGTCATGGATTAGCAGGATTTCCTTATGCATTTTAATAAATAATTTTCAACTATAATATAGTAAAGTATTAATTATAAATAGATATTTTTAGCAATGATACTTTTTTAAAATAATGTAGGCCAAAATTATTAAGTATTAAGATAATTTATTTTGGCTTTAAGTATTTTAGATAAATAATATTGCTAGATATGACTTTAGTTTGCAATATCTGTTTTTCATTAGTACTTAGTTTGCTTGATTACATTATAGCTGAAAATTGTTCATAAAAATAAAGAGAAAATACTTGTTAAAGTTTTAATTATTTATATACATATTTGTGTGTATATATAAGAAACAGACTCAATGTATATTATTAGCTAAAAATTTAAATATAAAATGTCAATCATTCTCCTCCAATGTTATGTTTTTTTCAGCAGTGCTACCTTGTAAATTAGGATAATGTCTGAATTTAAGAGCCCAATATGCCACAAAGTTTTTACATAAATTGAAAAAGAGACTTATTCAGACTTTATCGTTATTCATAAGATAACTTGGCAAAAAAATACATCATTGGGAAGGGGAAAGGGATTGATATTTGAATTTTTGGATAGCTATATGTACTGGGTCAATTTCTTATGTTGTTTAATAAAGGTTCTTTTTGGCTATGTTTTATAGTCCTCCTCACAATAAGATATATATTAACAAATATGATAAGATTTGCTACCAACAGGTAGTGAAATAACTAGAAAAAACAATAGAGAATATATCAAAGAGATCAATTATATTTTTAACAAAAGAATATATGGTCCCAAAATAAATTATCAAAAACATATTATACTAGTTTACAATGACTAATGTATTAGACTTTTTCTGTATACATAAATGAAATATGTTTATTTATAAGCAATATAAGATCATTGTTAATTTAAATTTCACACTTCTTGTTTGAATAAGTCTGGACTTCAATTTATATAACAAAGTTGGGGTGCATAGAGAAGGATCACCTCTTACCTGTGTCATTAAATTCAGACTTTGTCTTTATTTATAAGGTATCATTGCTTAAAAAACACAGTGTTAGGGGAAAGTGATCGACATATTGTATAATGTCAAAATATAGATCATTCTTTTATTGTCAAAATTATTGCCTTATGCTATGTCTAAAAAGTCTTTCAGTTACTTATAATAACAGTAGCATAAAACAGAATTATGTACATACACACATAATATATATATATATATATATCTTTCTATAATATATATATATATATATATCTTTCTATTACTTATTGTAACAATATAATATCATAAACCAGAGATATTATATACATACACACATTATATATATATATATATATCTTTCTATTACTTATTGTAACAATATCATAAACCAGAGATATTATATACATACACACATTATATATATATATATCTTTCTATTATCCATTATATCAGTAGCATAAACCAGAACTATTATGTACATACACACACAATTGAAATACTTTCTAGACATCGCATAAGGCAATAATTTTGATAATAAAAGAATGATCTATTTAAAGCATAGAAAGTAATTTATATTATATGTTTTAGTTATTCTAATCAGTACTGACAATGATTAAAAATAAACTTCCAGATATGGCACTCAGCAGTATCAATCACATTAAAATGTCTTTAAGAAAATGAGGTAATAACAGAGAACAGACTAATCTTTTTATCATAAAAATTGTTATATTATACTAAGGCTAGAGACATTTTAGATACTTATCATGACAGTTACATGATCTTAATACCAAACTATATATATATATATATATATATAGTTTATATATATATATATATATATATATATATATATATATAAAGCTTCTAAATCAACTTAATTATAAAACATGGATAAAAATATATGCAAAAGCAAATGATTTCCAAAAAGCATTTATATTAAAACCTGCCTTCATCAATTGACTTAAATTTTTGCCCTCACATAATATCTGCATAATAATAGTTTCATATTTTTCCACAGTAGCAGCTACAATTCAATTTCCAAGTGTGACTCTATTTGAATGCAGTCATTTTGATGATATCATTCAGAATAAATGTTAAGATTATTTATTAATCATTTTATTAAACTATAAACTATTATTTAATTTTCGCCCAGATATAAGCATTATACTCAGTTAAAAATTATTTATCACTTATTAAATTCTACTCAAGTATTGTTTATTTAACACATACCAATTTCTTCTGATCAGATGTGGTATATTCAATATGTAACGAGGTTTTAAAATTCAATCCACTTTTGAAATATATGGATAAAAACACATAAAACAAGCAAATGATCACCAATTTTTTCAATAGTATAATAGTAGTTGTTTTTTTTTGCCATAATGTGTGTGTGAATTCAGGGTGGATGAACATTCAAATTTTTTTATATTAAATTTTTGATCAAATAGTTTGGCTTACTGCCAGCCTAATTAATTAATTAATCAAGTAGAAAACTATTTTAAATAAAGAGTAAAACTAAGGAGGGGGGGTTTAAACTCTCTATATTCATTACTTGGAAATCCTAATAAATTGACACTTCATTCTTCTCTATTCATCTATGAAGGTGTTGAAGTAATCTTTACTTTGCAGTAGACAATAAGTGGCTGTTTTTATCTTTTATTTTATATAGAAAATGTAAAAATTTATACTATATATATCATATATGATATATCCATTTTCTGCATTGAAACATTATTATGACCATTTATCAAAGAATTTTGAAATTTCAGCCAAATATTGATGATAAAATTTCTATGTAAATGGAGATCTTTTAAAAGATTTTAAACAGGATTCTTTGATTATTGATCGCAAAAATTTGTCAGTGTATATGACTGACATATGATATATCATAAATATTTCTTATATATATATATATAAGATTTTACATAAACATGAAAAAAAAGTAGTATTTTATGTTGATATACTTCTATGTTAAGATGTAATTAAATTGCGTGTGCATATTTTTACTTGATTATATTTCTTTATCAGACTTTTTTAGCATTCAATTTTCTATTTATATTACTTTTTTATTTTTATTATTATCTATCGAATGTTTTAAGTTATCTCTATATTTATTTGTTTATTAATACTTTGAAAATAAAATAAAAACATGCTCTGAAACACACATACATGTAGATATTGCATGAATAGATATTAGGCTATAAAAATATAAAAAATAAAGCAGATATTTATTTATAATCAAGATATATATGAAAAAAGTAATTTAATCATAATTAAATAACGCAGCAGCATGGAGCCTCGCTACCAGCTGTACTTGGGATTAAACAGATGGAGATTTTATTTTTAAATATTTGTTCTTTATATGTTAACATAATTCAGGTATGTTATTTATCAAGGCAGAGCAATATTATTTTATCAACTTGTTTTCTTTAGAGTAACATAAAATAAAAAGATATATGGTGCATTCTATAAACACAGTGCATCTTTGTTTATTTGGAAAAGAGAGAGTAAAAAATAGGAGGGGGTTACTGATAAAAAACAAATTTAGTTTGTTTGTGATAAATGTACCACAATTATTTTAAAACAAATTATTAATCTTCAAAGTTATTAATAGTATCATAATACTCATATTTTATTTCAAAAGTTTATGCTTAATTATTTTTTATTCACATTATTCTTTCGTTAAAGAAGTTTCATTACCATATGGTTCTGTATACCAGACATATACACGCACACACATATGTATGGTTTTGCATCAATGTATATATATATATCAATGTCAAATTCTATACTAGTAGGATTACTGCAAAAAAAATACTTTTTAGTAGTTTAAATATGCAGTATCATTTTTTTTCACATATTGATAATTATATATCTAGTTTTATAATTTTCATTTTATTAGAGTTACAACAGTTTTATCTCAAATTATGAGGAAAAAAAAACTGAAAAATTTGTTTTTGAATTAGCTTTTTATTTGCTGAAAATAAAATCTTAATGTAACTTTATTTTTAGTTTTTTAATATTAAAATATTATAATTAAAAGTCAAATGACAACATGTTTTAATAAAAATTCTTATGAATTTTCAAAATAAAGAAAGGTTAATGTATGCCTAGATAAAAAAAAAAAAAGAAAATATTTGCAAAGTAAAAGATAAAAGTATTTACAAAATTATTTTAATATGCATATATTTTAAGTTTACCTATGTATAGATATGTTAATGAACCCTTGTGGTACAATGGCTCATGAATCTACCAGTATATTACACTCATGAACTTAGAATTTGCATAAAAATGTGTTGTTTTTTTTCTAAAATAGTTGAGTAACTCCAAGCAAGGTGCAAACTTTGTTACATAGTTCATTTACAACTAATCGTATTATCAGTCAGTAAGCTGATATCTAGTAATTAATGAGTAAACGATAAACTAAGAAAATGGGAAAATATTTAAAAGCAAATGATGTGGAAAGTCATGATTATTGTTCATCTGTGGAGATAGATAGAAGTCTACTTTTTGTAGAAGGTTATTTAACTACCTTTTTAAATATGTACACATATATGAATCATTATTTCATTATAATTATTTTTTTTTTCATTTAGTTTTGACTACTATTAATAATAGAATATAAAGTATAAGGTTTATTTATTGTTACAAATGATAACAATTTGGGATAGGGGAAGAAAAATTTACACACAAACTTGTGTATAATCAAAGCTCTTTGCTTAAAACCAAATTCATTTATCCCTTTCATATCACACTTTTTATTCTCCTTTATTATTTAGTTTTTTTTTTAATATTTCAAATTAACATTGATATTTTTTTCTTAATATATTCTACTAATGTCTTTTTTATCTGTTATTTTACCTGTTGTAATTTCATGTAAATCTTCCTTTATATCTGCCTTCATCTTTAAATAAATTCTCAATTATCTGTTTTTATTTTCTCTATAATATATATTTCTAATTATATTGACATTTTAATACTTCATAATTTCATTTCTTCAATAATGTAAATTCTTTTAAATGTTTTTTAAAACTTCTATGTAAACATTTTTTTTATATCCATTTTTTATTTAGTTGGATTTAAAGATTTCTTCCAATTTTAAGTTTGTTAACTTATTCACTATGTCATCTCACTTTATTTATTTCCATGAATTTACTCTCTATTTTATTTTGAGATTTTCTTGATTTTAACTTATTTTTTTATGTGGTAATTGTTTCATTTTATAAATGATAACAATTTGTTTATTTAAATTTTATGTCTTTTTGAATATCCACAATTAATATGCCATCTAATAATCCAATTAAAGACTTTTTATAGCTTAACAACATTGAATTATACTTATTACAGGGTTATGTATGTATATATATATATATATATATATATATATATATATATATATATATATATATATATATATATATATATATATATATATATATATATATAATAGACAAGATAAACATCTTTTTGGATAAAATTATTATTATTAATATGTAGTCTGGAAATAATAATATCAAAAATCACAAGCATTTTAAATTTATCTTCCACAGCATAAAAAGAAGCAAATATGAGTTAGAGAAACAAAATAATTCTGCTTACTTACCTTTGTCACTCTATCTCTCATACACATTGAGAATTTTATTACAACAAAAAAGTAATCCTATCAATTCATTATATTAAAAGAAGTATTTGCTACTTAATACATCTGTATTTACAAAAAAAAAAAAAATCGTTAAATTTATCTATGATATATGTTCATACAAAAAAGTTAAATTGCAGTCATAGAAAAAAAAATAAAAGTTTTAAAATATATTTAGACATTATTTTTAATTTAAACAAATTAATCCAGACACTTGCAATCATTCAAATAAGGTAAAATTGCGATTTGTTTATTATTAATGGGTTTTTTTTAAATACAATTGTTTGTTATTAAAAATTATCATAAGTTATCCAAGTTTAAAATTGCATAAAAACATTAATTGGATTCATGTTGAATATAAAAAATAAATAAATTATATAACTAGAATATAAAATATATTTATTGTAATATAGCTCATTAAATTACTATATAATAATAATAAAATTAAAGAGGAAGTATGTTCTCATACATTTTTGTAGGAGGTCAGCATAGCTGCCTTACAAGCAGTTGTCCCGGGTTAGTGGGTTCGTTTCCCGGCCCATGAAAAAAAAAAACACATTATAAAAATTTTACGTAAATGTAACGTAACATTGTATACATCAAAATTTGATTAAATTTAAAACATTAAAAGCAAAATCAGTTTAACAAATTTTGAAATTACTACTACGGAGAAATAAAATTAAAAGCTTTATTCAAAGAATTTATTATAACACTGTAGCAATATTAATATTGAACTTTTTATCAGCCCTTCATAGATTAAAATCTAATATAATATTTAACGGCTTGATTTACATGATAATTAAGAAACATTCTTCTGTAATTAACGTTTAAATAATTTAAGAACCCTTTTCATTCTTGTTATAGTATATTTAAAATCTTTACATTGATATTTTCTTAAATCCAAGATAGTTGATATATTATGTTAACACATTTTTTAACAATTATATATCTATTAAATTATTATTTATCTTTTTTAAATAATAAAGTAATATTATTTAACAATCTTTTTAGAGAAAGAACAGCCTAAGAAAATTTTAAACGTCTTTTGGAATTTAAATGTCTGATCCTTTTCTTTTACAGATAGATCACTATATATAGATATAGAAGTAGTTAAGATTTTACTTCATTAACGCTTAAATAAATTAATATATATATGTGCTCTGTGCACAGGTAATGAAGCTATTAATAAATTGTCAAAATTTTTACTGCTAAGCGCTTTCGGGACAGTCTACAGTCCCATGTTCATGGCGAGTTATTCTGTTAATAACTGTAAAACTATGCAAATTTTATGCAAATTTATATGCAGATGTTACATGGACCATTTACGAGATAGGGAATAGCAGGCCTATCTCGTAAATGGTCCACGTAACATCTGCATATAAATTTGCATAAAATTTGCATAGTTTTACAGTTATTAACATAATAACTCGCCATGAATATGGGACTGTAGACTGTCCCGAAAGCACTTGGCAGTAAAAATATTGACAATTTATTAATAGCTTCATTACCTGTGCGCAGAGCACATATATATATTAATAGATATAGAAGATGATTTAAAGCAACAGAAATAAACAGTCGTGTCACATGGAACAAATTAATGTGTATATATATATTCATTCATTCATAGATTTAAAATTTATCTAATTGATTAAGGTTTGTGATAAATTATTTAATGTAATAATTAAAATATTATTTTCTAATCTTTATATATTTTCTTTTCAAAAATTTTAATTAACATTTAATACAACATATATTTGGAGCTTCAATTTCTTTAAGTATTATATATATATATATTTCACAGGGGTTTGAACTCAGACTTTCAAGCTTTTTATATCTATCCACTCCATCTTATACACATGACCACATACATGTGATAAAGGTAAATGAACTCCAATATATGTATTTCATGCTAAACCAACATTCACCAGTTAGTCCAGATCATCATCTCTCACACCCATATATAATATGCTTAGTTTTCTTAAGATAGCAAGTCTTCAAACTTTAATGATCAGACATCAATTTTCTCCACTGTCCAACTCTTCAGTCATCCATATCATTGAATATATGATGATGGAACACTCAAAGCCCTTGTTAATGCTGGCATTATTGCCATGCCCATTCTGATCCCTCACATATAGGACCATAATATATCCATTTAAATATTTAAAAGAAGGATTGGCAGAATTTCAGATATATATATATATATTGTACCAGTCAAAACAGTATGCTCACTTAACACGATTCAAATCCTAAGCCAAAGTACCTCGAATCCGATCATGCTCGAGATACACAGGTCTGGAGCAATCCTGAATTCTGACCTATTGGTCTATTCTTTGAATCTGTGAGCCAATGAACAACAATCCTGATGCTACAATAAAATTATTTTAATTCTGGGCCCAGAAGCAAAGTGGTAGAGCATAAGATCAGACTGATGATGATGATCGAGATTAGAGTAGCCCAGTCATTACATTAATTATAGTTATTCATTAATGCTAAGTTATTAGCCAAAAAAAATAATTCTAAATATTCATTAGAAAATAATTCAAAACAAACCAGGATTTACATGAAATTATATATTTAATAAAATATTGAAAAACGCCTATATATATTACAAAATGTTTCACGCTTGGGATGATATTGTTTATTTACAAAACTTGGGATTTGTTTTTATAAAATCGCATTTACTATAATTATTTAACGAATATCATTTTATGGAGTGTGTTATAGCTTGTGCAGAGTTAATATCCCAATTTAATAATATTTTACTAAATGGACATTGTGGATGCCGAAAAATGAATATAAAAGGTCGTGACATGTTTAGTGCTAAATGATTTATTTTATAAACAGGCAAAATATCCAATTATAATCATTTATCTATCTTATGAAAACCATTTTGTGTACTTTTATTGGTATTGTTTGGAAGAAATGTCTTTTATAAATAAGAACCAAACAACGCACTACATTAATGAGAATACGTGATATAATAGTTAATAAAAATTTGTTTACGTCTATGGGAATCGATTAATATTTTCAAAGAAAGCAGTCTCAAAATAAACATAATAATTAATTGACATGTAGCACATTTCAAGAATGAGTCATTATTTTTCCAACACCTAATAAAAGGTCAAACAGGCATAAATCTATTAATTAAAACACTAACAATGCTGGCATGCTATAGAGAAATACGAATCTTATGGCACTTTGAATTCTTTATCTTTTTAAGACATTTTATACTGAAAAGGAATGATACGTTCACCATTTTTGACGATACGGTATCGATGGAGAGATTTGGTTTGAGGCCCAGACAGCTATATGGAACTTCTGCCTTACAATCAAAACCCTATAAACCTCGTGTACCACAGGGAATGGTATCCCTGATTACAAACAATTTTGAAAACTAACGCAAAAAAGGAATCAAAGTGTGGAAGTACCATAAGAGAAAGGAAAGGTTGGCCAGCAGCATTATACATGTACAGGAAACTTAACATACTTTCTTTATTCGACAGCCTGTAAATGGTTTCACTCCTAAGCAATAATATACTTAAATTAAGAATCATTCTGAAAATAACTTTAACTATGACCTTAAACTAACAAAATTTTATATTTAATTTTGATTCCCATATACGTATTAACTGATAGAATTAGCCTTACAGGCGACAATAAGGACAGGTGAAATACTTATATTAAGGGTCACAATCTTTTGATTCAATTAAGAAAGTAAAAGAGGCACCACAATAAAATATTTTAGAAAAAAAAAAGTGAATAACAGAAGTAAATATAAAACCAACCTAGCAAGCGATTTCAATTTTAAATAAACGAAGCTTTATCGATAGATTTTAAATGCAGCTCCCACTTCTTTCCAAATTAAACAATTATCCCCCCCCCCTTTTAAAACTTGCAAGTTTGGTTGTTGGCATACTAAAGAAAATCAATTATAGATAAATATATTAAACAAAACAAGTTAAATATTAATGGAACCGCACAAAGTTATATAACACATATTAAGCATGAAAGGTAAGTTAAAATTGCTACAGAGAGAGAGAGTTTAAGAGAATAATTAATAAAAACTCATAAATGAATATATGAGTGAAAATACAAAGGTTGAGTTACATATTACAAAAGGATTACTTATTAAAGCAGCTCTACACAAAGTGGTCACCTATGAACAGCAGCAAATCAGGTTGGCAATTATACAGTCATCCTACACTGGCCAGCCAAATGGATGGAAACTTTATGGCATTAGGATAGACAGTTCTCCAAGAGAAAGATATTTCTTTTCTACTCACAGTTCATAGCACCGAACCTCAGTGGACTTCTTAATATTTTTTTAGGTCATGAAACGCTTTGAAACTAAACTGACCGAAAAACAACCAAACTCAACTGACCCTTATTTCATGGTCTCTAAAAAGTTACATTTTTTTTACCCACCAAGAATGCAATCTCAGTTGCCCACAGATATCTCTGTAATCTTTTAAAAAAAACATTTAATTAGTAAAATATTTTTAAAACAGATAAGGCTCGAAATACCATTTGATAGATTTTTAAAGCTTTGAAAACAAACTAACAAAAGAATTTTAAGATTTATAATTTTAATTAACGAAAGTCTGATTATCGATAAGGATAATTTTTGTATTTTGAGCCCTCCCCATTTTACATTGTTTTTACATTTCAATACTTTAAATACATACATATTGTACCTATATTGATATAGGCACATATAATTTTTATCTAAAATTATTATTAAAGTAATCTTTCATAAAAGAAAAACATAAAATTAAATGTTGAAGAGTTTATTGCAGCTTGTTTTCGAAAAAGATAAGAATTAAATAGTTTTCTAGCGTTAGTTTTTGAAATAAAAAAAGCTACAATTAATTAATCAAAAGGGGGGAGGGGGAGTCTTGGTTTGAAAAATGAAACTATAGGTTTACAAAAGGAAATAAATAGTTTTTATTAGTATTCATAAAAATATAATTTAAAAAGTTAAAACATACAAATCCCTTTTCATTCAAGTTTAATTAAAGAAAAATAATGTTAAAACTAATATATGTGCATATATATGTGCGATTGTCAACAATAGAATAAATGATATTATAAATAAATGAAAGTTAAAGAAGATTATTATTAAAAAACATGGCAATGGTTATTAATTAAAATATAAAACAACATCTCTGCATGGCTATTACTAATTAAGCAATCTTCCAAAACATGTTTATCAAAGGATTAATTGATAAAGAATTTTGACAACAGATATTTGCCGGAGGATATTGAAAACACTTCATTGGTATAAATACTGAATATTTTATCTGACAATCAGTTGAGACAGTCAGTTCACAAATTAATTGAGTGAGTGCAGTTCACCAATTAATTGAATCAGTTAAGTTAATGGTATTCAGAAACAAAATGCAGTGCTGAGAAGATTTTGGGAACGCATGTTTATCTCCAGCCCAGATGTCCTAGAAAACAGCAGATCTGCCCGTGAAATAATGTCAGCTTAACATCTTAGAAAATCTCCGTCAGTATCTATTTGTTTCCGATAGTAATAATCATGAAAATCAGGAAACTCAGCAAGGAAACATCCCAGCCAGCTGGTAAGCATTCATAATGGAAATATTCTCACCGAAAGCAGCCTCCAAAGAGAACAAAATTCTACGTCTATATTCAAAAGCCTAGATAAAAACATCTGCTTATTTCGTTTATACTGTAATAGCCATTGCATTGCATTAATTCGTACGAATCTTTCAAGAGTCTAATTATATGAACTTTATATCATACATAAATGAACTATTGATATGTGTGGTTAAATTTCAAATGCTATGTAATACTTTATTATTATTATGTGTGTGCAAGTTAATATGTGCATGATCATTATATCAATATTTATTAGTTAAATTAGAGTGTTCTGTTATTAAATCTATAGGAATATTTAAACTATTTAGAAATGTTAATTTAAAATATGTGTGTGTTTTATTAGAATTATAAAATGTTTAAATTTAGTAAATAAATGTTAGTTAATAAATTATCTTTAAAATTAAACTTTATTTGTCGGTCAATTCTTTTTATCAATTCCTTTTATCAAGTCTTTTAACCACTAATTAAGTATAATCTATTAGTGACAACTGAGCTAGTCATGGATTTAGGCGTTGAGTTAGTGGCCACTGTTCAAAGTGCATTGTCTATTCTTTTAGTATTCTTTTAGAATAAGCAGCTGGCGCCCGTGTTTATACACAAACAAAAAAATGTGCTTTGAACTTGGTGTTCAACTCAACAGCCGAGAAGAAGCTATGTCCTGGAAATGTAATGTTAGTTATATACTTTATAGCTATCGTTTGGGCATACATACTCTCCGAGTATGTTCTTCTCTGCCTAAGAGACCGGTGTTTCGAATGCACACATTCAAATACGGTTCAAATGGCTTTACCCAACGTGGGCCGAACTTGTCATAAATGACAGTTAATTAAATACTTTGTTCTTGTTGAAAATAAAAATCTAAAAGTTAAATTACGTAAAAGTGTTTTAATCTAAAAAAAAAAAAAAAAAAGAATTGACCAAAATTTTTTTTTTCGAAATGAAAAGACATTTTGACATTTATGCTATCAAATCAGAATCAATTAGATGTTATGGGCAGAGTTAAAACATTAAGATCGGGTAGTGAAAAGGCCTAAAAGGGTGGAGTTAGCGTGAGTTTTCATCTTAGTAAGAAAAATAAATAAATAAATCGTATAGTAAATTTAGTTTAACATAAGCGCTAGTACTTTGAAATTGAAAATTTCGAAAATAGATCCGAAAGAAAGCTCAATATATTTTAAAAATCCCCAGTTAGTAGAAAAGGAGAAAGAAGAAGTATCTGAGATGCGAATGATGATGAATATGATGGAAGAAATGCGTCAAGAAATTAAACAAAGCCAACAAGAGCTCAAAGAAGAACTCAAAGCAGAAATGAAGGCAGAAATTAGTCAGGTTAAAACAGAAATTAAAGAACTCAGAGCAGAAGTAAGAGAAATAAGATGTGAGATAACAGTAAAGGTCGAGAAGAACCAAGAAGTTATAGAGTTAGATTTAATTAAAGAAAGTCAGGAAGTTGAGGTCACGAAAGAGGTAGAAATTGAATTAGAATCAGATAGCGTTGTGATAAATAAACTAGACACAAATGTAGATCAAGAAATAGAAGAAAAACATAAGTTCAAGGTAGTAGATAGTGTAGAAAAGTTTTTATAAAAATTTAAAAAGGTTAAAGTAAACGTTCGCATTCGCTGTAGATTTAAAACAAAGAGGAAGCGTAGGAAAAAATATTTACGATTAGGAAAAATACGGAGGTCTGTAAAGCTTAAAAGTTTTCTAATTTACAAGGCAGGAAATAGAATGGAAAGAGAAAGAGATAAAATACATTTTAATCAAGAAATAGAAGTGAGAATATGGAGTATGATTTATATTATAAAATTAGTAGAAAGAAAGAAGGAACCACCTGACATAGTTTAAAAGTTAGCAATCGGGCGGAATAGTAAAGGAAATAAACAAAAAGGACTGGAAATGGACTATGAGTCTAATATAATTATTTTGACGTAAGTGAAAAGCCTGAATTAGAATTTCACTATTTAAAATGATGGATTGTTTTGTCAAATAATAATAATGAAGGCTTCGCAAAATAAAAGATTTTTTTTTCTCCACGCACATATTAATTAAGGAAATGTTCGTAAATAAACAGTTCAAATAAATAAAAATCAATAAAATCAAGTTAAATAAATGGGTCAAATTAAGGATTTAGAAATAATGTTTGTAGAATTAAATAAATGAATAAAATAACGGAAATACATAAAATAAAAACAAGTTAAATAAATAAGTATAATATATCTGTAGAAAATAAATAATATATTCGTAGTAAAATAAAATAGTTTTTTGAATATATGCATGTTAAAATAAAAGTTTGTTTTGAATACCGTAAGTTAAGAAAAAGATGTAAATAAATTGTTTAAAATAATCAAGATAAAAAAAAATCTCTAGTAAAATAATAATGAATGAATCATAATAAAGCAAAATAGATTTTTTCTGAGTACACGCACGTTAATATATAAGTTAAAGTAATGGGTTAAAAGTAGTATCATAATATGAATAAATATGTAAATTGATGTCCGTGATAGTTTAAAGATAATATTATAAGATTAGTGTAAATAAATAATGTTGAAATAATGTTCATAATGGTTTGAAATAATGGTGTAAGATTAGATTAATACAAATAAATATGTTAAAGTAATGTTCATGTGTAGTTAAAAATAATATTGAAAGGTTAAAATAATATAAATGAAAGTCAATCTAAGTTGTATTAAGAGTGTATAAGGGTTCGAATCTAAAGGGATCAGGGTAGTATTGAAATAAGTTAGATAAGGATTAAGTTTAAAGCTCTCGACTGGATAAATTCTAGTACCCACAATGGATTGGCCGGGATCATTCCGCTTTTAAAAAGTGCACTGGCAACAACCAGAGTAAGTCGTAAGTCACTTTTCAGAGGAAAATCCCCATATCTCATACTTCGTTTTCCAAAGTGTAAGTCAGAAATGGACAGTTGAAAATTCCTGCCATTGCAGCTGCTTAGTCAAAGTCCGATCAAGAGAATAGGCAATCATTTTCCAGGGCGTAAGTCAGAAATGGACAGTTGAAATTCCTGCCATTTGCAGCCCCCTTTCTTAGTCAAAGTCCAATCAAGAAAATCGGCAGCCGAAGCTTCGTTTATAAAAAAAACCTGTGCCACAAATTTAGTTTGTCCTCATGGTCATTATCCAGGATGAACATTGTAAGCAGTGTTACCAGCATAGAAAGAAGAAAAGCATAATTGGAGATTGCCCTTAGCATGGAAAAGGAAAAGATACCAAAAAGCAAACTTAGAAAGAATAATAAATTAAGATTTAATGTTGTCAGAGATAAAATGGTCAAAAATGACGCATTTTACTCTCAAAAGGAAGGGTGGTGTAATGTACCTATATTGATATAGGCACATATAATTTTTTATCTAAAATTATTATTAAAGTAATCTTTCATAAAAGAAAAACATAAAATTAAATGTTGAAGAGTTTATTGCAGCTTGTTTTCGAAAAAGATAAGAATTAAATAGTTTTCTAGCGTTAGTTTTTGAAATAAAAAAAAGCTACAATTAATTAATCAAAAGGGGGAAGGGGGAGTCTTGGTTTGAAAAATGAAACTAAAGGTTTACAAAAGGAAATAAATAGTTTTTATTAGTATTCATAAAAATATAATTTAAAAAGTTAAAACATGTTGTGGGCTGTTGGGACAATGAGTCCCACCACAGTTGGGCATTCCTGCTTAGATGGCTATATGCAACCACTAATTTATTTTTCTCTGGCATAGGATTCATGCCAAAGTATCTTCGTAGGCTTTGCAGGTGTTCCACAGGAGCTTCCCCCATTTGGCCTTCAAACTGTCATATCTTTAAGAAATGGTTCACGTGGGTGTGTATTTTCATATCCATACATTTACCCATATGCTCTGGTCTTTCAGTCTCACCTGCCTTCGGCTTCTGTTTTATATTCTTCTCTCTTTCATCTAGACTTCCTTTTATTTTATTATTGTCAGACTTCTCTGCCCTTTCTTTGCTTTCATTCTCATTTTCTTTACATTCCCCTTTTTGCCTACCTTTGCCTTCTATCCCCAGTCTCCATTCTATTTCCTGAAATCTCTGTTCGAACCTCTCGTCCATTTCCTGAAATCTGAGATCTAGACTTTCCAATTTTTCTAAAATCCTCTCTAATACATTTACTTCTTTCCCTTCCATCACCTCCTGCTTTTCCCCTTTCTGTTTATTTTTGGCTCCATGTTCTCTGTACCTATATATTACTGTTATTATGCTTGTGTCTATCTACTACTGTTTTAATTACATGCCAGGTTTGTCACCCTGGCTTCCAGTGGTCCACTGCATGACCCACCTGGTAGACCTTCCTCCTTCATTATTATCATATGGAATGATATTGTTTTGCACTTTCCCCATGTTGATAAATCCTTAAAGTCCTATTTTATGGACCATGTGACTTTATATATATATATATATATATATATATATATATATATATATATATATATATATATATATATATATATATATATATATATATATATATATATATATATATATATATATATTCACAGAACAGACATCAATGCTATTTTCCCCACTGACCACTTGAGAACTTTCTACATGAATCCACATATCTCAAAATGTGCCCATTTAATTATTTTTCCCAAATATATGCTCAACTTTTTCTGTTTCTCTGTTTTTTTTTAATCACCCTAGGATGTTCATTTCAAGCTCATTCTCTACTATTCGCAGCCCAACATTGGGCACCATTGTAAGAGTTTACCCATATTATTGTTGCATAATTCATGCACTCCTGCAGCTTCAAGTAAGTATATTTATGAGCATGGTTTAAATCCCATCTCAAGCACCAATCTAACACTTTGATAAGAATTACACTCACCAAAAACACAAATAAGGGTTCAGTATATGTATATATCTAGGGTAGCATATCCAGACTAGCTCTATCTCAAGGTCTGGGGAACATGGTCTAACAAGAGAACAAAGTAAAGACAATTCCCGATTATGTCACATATATCTAGGTATAAGTTACCTTTTATAAATCTATTACTCCAGATCAGAAGTTATAACAAAATGAAGCTATATGCTACTACACTAGTTACCATTAAATTCTAAGTTTTATACACACATATACATATCTTAATATTCATGCACACAACCCATTTATTCCGATACATATATATATATATATATATCAGCAAAAGAGTGTAATTACACATCAGAGTTGTTTGTATAATGATTTTTTATTTATTTTATTTAAACAAATATTTATTACGGTATTTAATATAGAAGTAACACAGGTCCCTTTATTGCTACACATCTATTGAACATACATATATAGAGAAAAGGTCACGTTACCTTAATTACGATCGAATGTCCATGTGGTCATAGCTAACAGTCCGCACATTTATAATCCTAATGAAATACTGGTCTTATCAGTATTTTCTGATCCTAAAGATGGTAAACAGTCCACAATGTGATACATAAAATGGTCTCTAGAGGTAAAGTAGATGATCTTGCTTGCTTAAGAGGTCCCAGCTGCATGTGCTTTGTCGCCATTACTCTTGATAATTTTTTTTTAAGACAGTGAATCTTCATAAATCCGATTCAGGTGAGTCCTTCAATAACAATCCACTGGGCCAGTCTGACGAAACTCACACTATTATAATTACTCCAACATTTTGATGGGGAATATTACTAAACTTCTTATTCAATTACATGTTAATGATCTCTAAAGTTCGCACTCCTTTTCTTGTCTTTCCTTCCCAATAACACACTACACCTTTTTTTATTTTCTTTCTCCTCGATAAAAAAAAGTTCTTTTCTTTTACACCTTTTAATTTCACATTTTCTCTTATCGATTCATACGCTGCTGACCGGATCTTCTATTGTTTCAAAATACCAACTCAATCAGTTCTAAGACTTCTGACAGACAGAATAATTAAGTGAAACTGCTTGCAGCAACCACTTCATTCTATTTCTGTAGTGTTATATGTTCAATGCATTAATCAATAAACATGTGTCATGGCCCATATTATTAAAAATGTAGAATTTAAACATTAACGACAACAATATATATATGTATAACAAATAACAAATTTATACAACTCCGTATATAATTACCTCTCATCAGTCTCACATATAACCATTAATACTTATACAGACCTTATAATAACACACATACAACTATATATACAGACCTACAGTCCAGCCTTTAACAGTTTACATATTACTTTCACACTTTTTGTAACAGGGTTCAACTGACTATTTATATATATATCTTTTCACATATACTCAATCACTCCATATCAACACTCACAATTAACACTATATTGCATTATCTCTTGTATTTGAACCTGTCTGTTACAATATATATATATATTATAACAATCCAAACGAAGTGGGAGATCGCATCGCACCGCACCGCACTACCAAAGGGCGCCATCTAGGCATTTGAGCCTAGAAAAATTTATAAAGTAGGCAGATATGCGCTGTTAGGATTCCACTTTATTTACATATTTAGATCGTTAGCCCATTGTCACTAGCTCAGCGGAGACGCAGAGATAAAAAAATATATAACCTTAGATATAAATATAAAAAAATAATAAGCCACTGCCAGAAATTAACACATAAAATATTTATTTACGCACATATAAAATAATATTTAAATTTTGAGGAATAAATTTAATGTTTATAATTTTATATTAATTTTTAATTTTACATTTAAAATAGCTTGCTATAATGTTTAATATTTTATTTAGAGGGTCGAGTATGAATGGACTACATAGGTCTGCATTTGAAAGGAAAATATTCTTCCCTGATTTAACCTTAGGCAACAAATTTCGCAATCAACTGGTGCCAATCCATCTGATACATTCATGTATTCAATGTAGCATGATACAACAACACAAAATACTATATTGTCAGGAATGTACATCTGAACAATAAGTAGAAATAGAGAAGACATTGACTCTCCACCAACAGGAATGTGACATCTGTGGGCAAGTAGATCAATAAACTAAAAACTCCATAGGAATGGACTGCGGTCTTCTGCCGACTTACAAACCCATCCATAGGCAAACAGAGGGTATGTGGCGTATATCTATAATCCTGCCCGTAGCGGATCTCATACTACATCTACTAATTACACAAATATATCCAATCCATTGAACCAATTCAACTACGAAATGAATAACCTAGGATTACCCTCCCTTAATACAACTTTACAAACTATATAGCCATTCACGCCCGACTTAATTTTAACATTTAAATACGTTCGCACAGATTTATTTAAAAATGTTGGGTATAGATTGATTACACAGATTCCACAGTCAAAAACATTTCAAAATAAACATAAACGATCAAAATACAAAATTATTGATACCGACAATCGCAGAGGGAAACTTATAAGTAACCCAATAGTATTCACCATACGATACTTGCGTTGTCACCAATAACTTAAAAGACATCCGAATAAATACATTTTAGATACTCACCGTAAGGTATCATTATTTATCGAATGTCTATATATTTTGATCAAATATGAAAACCAAAATCTAATTAACCGCAAATGAATCCATGCAAGCGTCTATAGACAACTTAAATGTAATGCATTTAATAATTTCTACTATAAAATATTACTACATATAAAAATATTAAAAGGGAAATGATTCTTTTAACAATCGGGAAAGATATAAAATTAACCATTATTAATTTGATTTAAAACTTACAAAAAGTCAGATAAGAGTCCATTTTAAATAAGTTGGCTTGTTTATTAATTTGTTCAACTTGACGAAGTTCTTGATTGATTTTAAGAATTGTTCCTTTCCTATAGCTTACGGTAGCAGAACTCCCGGTTCCTGGTGTCAATGTCCACGGAGTCTTTAATTGAAAGATCAATCTAATGTTCAGGAGGTGGCATTTTCTGGTTCATGGTATCAGTCATTTCATTTCAGAGATAAGTGGGAGAGAACGATAAAGTGCGTCTTTATCGCTCGTCTCCCCAACCAAGTTGAAAAAAGCTTCATGAACTCAATATTTTTTTCTTTTTATATCATCCACAAGGATTCACTGAACAAAACGTCACTGCTCTGTTTTTTCGCCATGGTCCGAGCCAAGGCTTAGTGCTTCCATTGGTCAAGCTAAAATTTCTTTCTTCTCTTATCTAACTTTCCATCTGACTTTTTAATTAAACAGCTTGTAGATAATTAATAAACAACCATTTCCTTTTATAGATTACAGGAATTAATTAATACCTGTTTTTATTTTAACTTACGTTATTTTTTTATTAAAATATTTTTATATTTCAATCTTGTATTTTTTTATTTAAAAAAAATACATTCAAATACTTTTTTTTTTTTTGTTTATGAAAAAAAAAAATTTTTAAAGTTTAACATCTGTGCGAATATATATATTTAACAATGTTTTAATTTTAGCGTTTAGTTTTTTACTTTTATTTGCAAACTTTTAAGTTTTTATTTTAAATTAATGTAACAACATATTTATATATCGTTACAATATATATATTAAAATTCAGAGTAATTTTTAGGATTAATTATGTAAAAGATTAAGAAATATAAGTATATCAATGTTTTGGCAAAATAACATTTTCCATCAACTTGATAATAATATTATAATTAATTGTGAAAATATTATGATTAAATGAGAAGATGTATAATACTAAGAATGATAGAAGTAGTTTCATTATA
The DNA here is from genome assembly GCA_028023455.1 of Epiperipatus broadwayi. Classification (NCBI taxonomy): domain Eukaryota; kingdom Metazoa; phylum Onychophora; class Udeonychophora; order Euonychophora; family Peripatidae; genus Epiperipatus; species Epiperipatus broadwayi. Next base: position 102,066 of record JAQFVV010006877.1, read on the forward strand.
TAGACAATGGGATTGTTTTGAATGAAATAGTTGGATATAAATATTAATTTTGCATAGAACTCTGAAGAATGCTTAAATTTCACCTGCATTCAAATGCCTCCTCATAGCCTCTAACACAAAGGCAAAACACTCCATACAGTAACACCACTCAGTGCAAGTGAGAATAATCAATGGATACAGTAAGGTTTGTGCATAAAATTTCTATCTAGGGCCAACTTGTTGAATATCCCTAGACTTGTTTCTATCTTGTGGCTTTTATCAATGAGAAGCCTTGAATCTGAGAGCACTGCATTTAGATCTTTGGATCTAATGAACCCTCTAGCATTAATTTTTTCACTTTTGGTTAACTATACAGCTTTGAGTTCAAAATAAAACAATAATATATTTTTTAATTCCACTAATTTGTTGTATAGTCATATAGATCTGAACTCACTTCAGCATCCATACATTTTGATGTCTTAGTTCTTTAATAACCACAGTCACCATAATCCTATTGGGCAGGATTGGTAGTAAACCACTTAACATTACATGATCACAATTATTTATGCATATACAATCTATGTACCCAGAGGCAAAACTCTTCACACATTAGCATTATTCTGTGCAAGTGAATATAATCAATAAATCCAAGAAGTTTTGTGCATAAAATTTCTATCTAGTACCTACTTGTCAACTATTCCCAGACTAGTTTTTAGCTTGTGACTTTCATCAGTGAGAAGCCATGGATATGAGAGCATCACACTTAGATCTTAGGATTGAATGCAACTCTCTAGCTAGAAACTAGTCTGGGGTTATTAATGAGTAGGCACTAGATAGAAATTTTATGCATAAATCTTCCTGCATCCATTGATTACTCTGGCTTATGCTGAGTGGTGCTATTGAATGAAGAGTTTTAACTCTGTGTAAATAGCTTGTGTAAGAATAAAAATGGTGATCATGTGATGTTTAATAGATTAATACTAATCCTACCTAATAGGATTATGGTGACTGTGGTTATTAAATAACCAAAGACATCAAAATGTATGGATGCTGAACTGAGTTCAATTCTATAACATTATATAAATGAATGAACTGGAATTGAAAATATTATCGTGTTTTTATTTTGAACTCAAAGCTTTCTAGTTGGCTAAAAAAGTAAAAGGTGACTGACTGCTGGAGGGTTGCATTGGATCCTAAGATCTAGATGTGGTGCTCTCAGATCAAAGGTTCCTCACTGATGAAAGTGACAAGCTAAAAACTAATCTGAGGATATTGGATGAGTAGGCACTAGGTAGTGATTTTATGCACAAACCGTCCTTCATTCATTGATTACTCTGGCTTGCACTAAATGATGATACTGTGTGGAGGATTTGCTTTTGTATAAACAGCATAAGCATAAAAAATGGTGAACAAGTGAGGTTTAGTGGTTTCATAGCCTGTAAGATATATGAATAAATAACAGAATATAAAAAAATATATAATATATTTGGGGTAAAATAACAGTGCTGTGGAACTTTCCAGCTAACTTCGATGTCATTAGGAAATTATGGAATTATGAGATTATAAAATTTCACCATCAAATATCTATCTCAAGAATGCTGGTGTATCACCATCTTCCATGGATTCATATTGTGACAGTCAGATGATGTAGGTTGGTTTAACCCAGTTCGAATACTAGGTGAAAGTACCTCAAGGCCACCCATACGCGAGATATTAAATCAAGAATACTATGACCTCTGCTCTATTCGCCTATTCTCGAGGCTAACTATGAACCAATAGATTATCTGAGACATGCATAAATTATTTTCTCATCTGGCCACAAAGCTTAGCAACAGCGGTAGAGACATGGACAGGAACACCTATGGAGCTAAATAGTTAAGTGTGTGTAACAGTACTATGAAATATGTGTTTTGCATGCCAGGATCATTAGAAAAGTAAAATAAAGCATTATAATAAAATTTGGAAACTCAAGCTTTTTATAATTAAATAATATGTGTAATTAACAACTTTAAAATGTGAATAATGATTTAATGGCCTCCGCTATTCCCCTAAATTAATGAAAACTAATTAGACAATAAAAACAGATTAATATGTTTGCGGTCTAAATCTTTTTTTCCCAATTTTATTAAAATCGTCAATGCGAATCTCCTTGATAAAGTACAATAATAAAAATCTTTCACAAAGCATTTTTTAATTGCTTTGTGCTAAAACCGAGTTTAAACATTATTTAAAATGTATATAGCTAAATCTGATATACGTAATAAGCCAGTGGCGGACAAAAGAGGCATTATCGAAGAGATCAAGTTGGCAAACAAAGAACACTTACTGGTATGGAATTTAGAAACATAAATAAAATTGGAAAGAGATTTTAAATGAAAAAATTAACTTTTAAGCTTAACCGCAATGGACTACAATATATATATACATGTTAGTAAAGAAGAATAGCGAAGGAAAAAAATTAAATATAGATAGATGATCACACCTATATATATTTAAGACTAGTCTAATAAAATGGTTACATTACAAATATCATTAAATAAAATAATTCATAATATAATTCAATTAAGAAAGGTATGAACAAAAGGGTAGAAATTAAATAGTTCAATGGAGGAGAGATATGATTACCGTTCTGTTTCCTTGCTCCTATTTGGCAGTGTTGTGGCTTGATCCAACCATCGATAGGTATTTGTCCGGACAATGAAAATGGAAATATGTAGCATGTTTTCACGAAAAGTCCTACAGACATGGCACAGAGTTCAGATCACTATTAGGTGGATACTACGGAATTTTGGATGGTATTTAGGAACCTTGGCGATAGGCAAAGCTATTTATTTGCCTAGCCAAGCATAGTAGAATCCATCAAATTCATATGACTTTTAGCTTGAGCATGTTCAAACTTCTCCATGATTTTGAAGATGACAGTTGTCTAACTTTTTGGAATAAAATCTCCACAAGCAAAATCTGAAAGAGTTCTCCAAAGAGAAATCTGAATGCCAGCAAGAAAAACTCTGAATAACCAGTCTTTTGTTCTCACTTTTCTATTTATACATTTTTTTTGCAAGCTACCCTCTATTGTTTGTATGATCTTAGATCTTGATAAGCCCCTCCTCATTCCTTTGTTTCAAAATAACACTTTTGAAAAAAAAAAACTTACTTGTTTATTCTAAATTTCTTTCTTTAAACTTTGAATTTTATTAATTAAAAAAGAAAGAGAAGGCCATCTTTAATTTGACTTGAATAGTCTCACAAATTAAAAATATACATTCTTTTAGAAAATATTGGTGGGCTTATCTTAAAATCAAATCATACTAAATATTTTAACTTTGAATTTTATTAATTAAAAAAGAAAGAGAAGGCCATCTTTAATTTGACTTGAATGGGCTCACTAATTAAAAATATACATTCTTTTAGAAAATATTGGTGGGCTTATCTCAAAATCAAATCATACTAAATATTTTAACTAGATTTAAAAAGAAAAGTACATTCTTATTTCTTTTAATAAATAAGCATTTTATTTCAGAAGAATTTGCATTAACTCATATGTATACGCTTGACATATATATATATATATATATATATATATATATATATATATATGTTTAACTAATAGGTTTTACAAGCAATTTTTATTAACAGACATCTAATCTTAGAATGGAATTTACTTAACACGAAATATTTAAATGTAAATACAAATTTAATAAACATAATTAATTTTAGCTTTAATGCAAAACCCTGCTGATATTGGACTATAAACTTAATTCAGGCCTACAATACTAATCAAGTTTATAGAAGGCTGTGAAGCATGGATTGGACTTCAGATCCATTGCTTCAATATGGTCAAGAAAGATATTTCATATGTGTTTGTTTTAATCAAGAAGCATGAGATATATAAATAACAACAGAGTTGCTATGGATATTGACATTTTTTGGACTGAATGCTTGCTTTACTCAAGATAAATTATATATCTTATTCATGTGATGATTATTTTTTTTTTTTGCTTTTGTCATTTTTATTTGAAAATTTATACATTGTAAATTTTTTTTTATTGTACATTTAAAATTCATTTTTCAAATTCAATCACCTACAATTTAAAAGTAGAACCAGTGGATCCTCTTCTATTGATATGCATTATTTTTTGTTAATAAAAGTACATTTTCAGATTCTTCTAGAATTCCACATTAATCCATCAAGACAACTTAATCTCAAGTAAGGTTTTTCATATATTTAATATTAAGAGTAAGACTTTAGGGCAACAAGACTAAATAATCTACTAACATTTACTTGTAATTTTGTTTTATTCTGCATGCATAATTAACTCACTGAGTGAATGGTCTTTAGCTGTCATTAATTTCTACCATGATTTGCATACAAATAAATGGGAGTGGGGCACTTATAATTATAATATATTTACCCTAGTCTAAAAATATTATAATAATTATTTTAATGGGGTAATTCTATAATTAGTGAACTTTCATTGTGCTTTTTTTTTTATTGTTTTATGTATATATTTAACAATTATATAATACAATTTTGTATATAATATCATTTAAATTATTTCGTTTCTGTTAAATGACATCAAGATGATAGAAAAGCCATTCTTGATAATCAAATATTTATATATTTTTTATTTGTAAATATTTATTTGTTGTTAATAAATTAAGTTGTTTAAACCAATCTGATCTGTTTGATCATCACCATCATCACTGTGCATTGATACTATTAAATGTTTGATCATCACCATCATCACTGTGCATGATACCTTTAGATGTTGATCATCATCATAACATTATGAATTACACTATTAAAGGTTTGTTGATCATCATCATCATTGTGTATTGTTCTTATAAAGAATTGATCATCATCAATGTTTTTCTATATATATGCTTATATATAAACATATTTGGTTTATAATTAAGTAGGTCCATCCCTGAAGAGAGCTGACTACAAGAACTCCCTGAGTTCAAATTCCATGGTGTAATGGGGCCTAAAAAGGGAGGTGTAATGAATATGCACTGGTCTAGGTTATATCAAAATTTTGTTAGTAAATTATAAGTTAGTATATTGAAAGTAGATGTGACTTGGAAGTGGGCATTCATTGTGACATCTTTAGCATCCTATTCAAAGGCCTAGATCTGACAGTAGTGAGATGTGCTCCCTTTGTTAGATGCCATTCTTGATTCAGTAACATCTGATGCACCCAAATGTGTCATTAAATCATGAATTTTGGATATGATTTGTTGTAGGTTGGTTGACACATTTCATCCAAATCATCCAACTACTTAGTCATATTCGCCTCATCATATGGTGTCCCCAGTGGTTCCGGTATGTCTGGCACCATCAACTTTGGGGTAGTGGGTTCGGTTATAATATAATACAGTTGTTACTATTTTTTTCTTTTCTGAGTCCATGTAATTTTGGTAATTAATGAATAATACTCCCAGACAATGTAGTGTTTTAATATTTAGTTTATTACTTATTAGCATGCTTTCAATATATTTACTCTATCGTATTCATAGCATAATTATGATATAATGTGTATATAAAGAAAGCATTCTAGGCAGTAATAAATCTAAATATTAAAAAACTGCCTATTCTGTGAATATATTTACTATGAATGAACAAATCTTAAATTATTCATTACTTAGATAGGGACAAAAGAGGTCCATCTCTGCACAATTTATACTTTTTGATAAGTGCTGTGTTTAATTTTAATATAAATGTATTTAAAAGAATAATTATTTTAAACATATTAAATTTTAAAATTCAATCTAACACATTTTGAACACAAATAACATGCAAATAATAATTTTAAAATGAAGTAATAAATTTTATTGTCAACTCCACAGAAATCGATTTAAAAAAAATTAATCTTGTAACATAATTGTCTAGATCATAGAGGTTTTTTTAAATTTTACCTTTAAAAAACACATTTATTTGTATTAAAAAGAAAAAATAGACACGGATGGGGTCATTAATAAATAATTGTACAATAATATTGTAACAAATAAATAACTGTAATTACAATAATTAAATGAATCTATAATATATACTTATATTAAACATCTAATTATTATAATTAAGTGTAATGCATTTTTTATATTAAATTATTAATCAAATCATTAATCATATATATAAATACATGTATAACTAAGCATTTAAAGAAATAAAAGCTATAGCCCTTCTTGATTTATATACTGACAATGTTATAATTAATTCTTTATGTTTTGTTTTATTATATATTATTTTGTTTGATATTTTATTATAATATATATATATATATATATATATATATATATATATATATATAATCATATATATATATATATATATATATATATGATTAAATAGCATTCAAAAATACAAATATTATTAATATAAATTTTTACTTTTGCTCGCTGAAGAAATTTTTAGTCTTGCAGGTGGTAATGATTGATAAAAAAAACAATAACAACAATCTCTCAGTGGACATATATATTTATTACTTAGAATACAGAAAATAAACTTTGATATCAAAGAAAGCATTGCAAATAAACTTAAATAATAATTGTGTTGCTGTGTTTAGTAAAATCTGAAACTGCTGATTAAGTGTGTTATTAACAAAAATATATAACCGAAACTTATTTTTTTGGTAAACATTGTTGCTTGAAAGATTATGAAAACTTCTATAAAGAGTATGTATATATATATATGTGTGTGTGTGTGTGTGTGTGTATAGCATAAGTATCAATTGCTAACTAGTTGTCATATTTAAATTACATGATAATAGCCAATGCTTAAATGAACAAGTAAAATATTAGCAATATTTTGTCTTGACAACAAATTGTTGATATCTATTGGTTTATTTCAGCATTGGCTATGGTGATGTGATTTATATGCAAATATTTACACGATATTATTCATTTGTATCTAATATCAGTTGTAAATACCTATTACTTTAAATTGTATAACTGCCTCTCTTCTAAAATGGTGTGGAAATAGTGCTGATATAGTGCATGCTCGACGCCATTTTGAATTTTAAAACACCTCCAAAAGCACTGATAACCCATACAAGTGATAAATGACATCAACTAAAAGCACATAGTTTTAAAAAATGGCAGGAAAAAAAAAACCTAAAAAATGGTTTTTATTTTTAAAATTAACATTTAACCTATGCACAATTTTAAACAGGTGTGGCGGTCATGATTTATTTTAATAAAAACTGTTTTAAAATTTGCAACTGATAAATAGTTCCATAAACATTTCATTATATATGTATGTTAATCACAGATGATTTTCTTTTTAAATGTAGTACAATTCGTGTCAATAATTTGCTTTAACATACATTATTTTTTTTGAAATTTAGTATTATAGTTTTTAAATATTAGTTTTTTAATTTTTTATACTCCACATAATATTGTTGAAGGACAGGAGTTTCATTTGTTAATTCCCCCCCTCCCGCCAATATATTGATATATTGTGTTTATTATGTATCATCTAGTTAAGTCTGTTACATAGATTAGTTAATTTTTCTCACCATTTTTTAGGTTATTTTTTTTTCCTGTCATTTTTTGAAAGTATGTGCTTCTAGTTGATGTCATTTATCACTTGAATGTGTCAGCCGTGTTTTAGATGTGTTTTAAAATTCAAAATGGCAGTGAACACATACTATATCAGGACCTGTGAAATTTATATTTTATTTATTTTAAGATATTGATCTGACTATTCTGGTATGTCAAAACTCATTAAAGATTATAATGAAGTTTTAAAATTAAAATAAAAAATTGTGTTGAAAGAGTAGCAAACTATGATTGATGATGATAAAGTTTTTTTGCCTAGTCATAATATTTTATTGTGTAGTTATTCCATATATATTTAGGAAGATAATTTATATATATATATAGAGAGAGAGCTAAAATTAATTATTAATATTCCTAAGTTAACCAAAGAATTTTCAGTACTTGAGATTCACTCTGGACTTAAAAAGCTCCATTAAGTTTATAAATATGCGATTATTCTTTATTTTTTACAAGATTCTACACTTAATTAAATCAATATATCAAACGACAATATACTTTTCTCTTTTAATACTCATCTTTTTAATTGATTATTGCTATTATTTAAGTGAGAATACAAAATATATAATGATAGAACTACTGGTATTAAATGTGTATAGAAAATAAACATTTTTAAAATGCAAATTTAAAAAATGCATCAAATATCAAAACAGGAAAAATTATAAAAGCATTAGCTAAAGCAAAAAATATTTAAAGTAAAAAACAAAACAAAAAGTAAAACTAAGTTTTATAAAAAAAAGTAAAAAAAAGAAAATTCATAATTAAAAGACTAAAAACAAGATTAATGAATCAATAGTCAAAGGTATTACTATAAGAACTATAAAAATTATTTTGATAAAACATTTTCAAGTTAAAAAAAATAAATTCGAGAGCCTGTACTATAGACAATAACAAAATGAAGTATGTTTTTAAAGATGGATAAATGCAATTAAACTAAATATGGTGAAATTTAGGAATTAATTATTTAATCATTATAAAACACATATAAATAATTATTATCACCACTAATACTTTACTGCTTTATTACTATTGCAGTAATTAATCTATAATAATTTTATTTCATTTATACAAATATATATTCTTATACTTTGATTTACAAGAGTGAAACTTACTATAAATATTATTTTCATGCATAAAAATGTGATGAAAGGTATCAAGATGTTCTTATGGTTATAGAAATTCTAGTATTCATCTGAAGTGTGAACTATGTGCACAAAATGCTTACATAGTAACAAAAAAAGATCTGAGTAGTCTTGCATTGGTGGTTGAGAGGTCAGCACGACTGCCTTGCACTTGCAGGCAGTTGCCCAGGGTTGCGGGTTCATGTCCTGGCCAATGCTATGACATTTTTTAAAAAAAGATCTGAGTATATGCATGGGTATTGTTACAATGTGGTGGAATTAGGGTTAATAAAAATATAAAATGTTTGAAATATAAATTATATATTATTGAGATTCATCTATGATAGATTTATATTACTATCACACTAATATTTTGGCTGTGTCCCACTGGCCATCAATGGAATAATGAATGTTATTATTAAAGCATTGTTATAGAGGCCCTAAAACATTGACAACAACAAGATTAAAAGTCAATGGAGGTAAAGAATTTGTAAATAATTATGTTTTACTAGAAGCACATTATTTTAAAGAAGAATAACTGTAATTAACAGTTTTTTTTCTATCAATTTCTTATTATATGGTTAAGATCAATCTACAAGTGATTGCAAACTCCCACATTCGAAAAATACCAAATTTGTTTTACATTCACAAAAAGATATCATTCACTAAAAATGGACAAATTTATCATCACAAATTCTGTATTCAACCATTAACTATTTGCATAATCAGTCTTGTTTTAGGGATTTCCATGCTGTAGTTTATTTAAGCAAAACAGAAATTATACGCTATATTTCTAATAGTAATTTAATATACAATTACATACAGAAAATATACAATAAATAAAAGTAATACAACATAAATTACATACACTGATAACATGCCAATGCCAATTCTTGATCTTTGAAAGCATATATTATATAAAATAAGATTGGGATAATATATTTAAATTTCTAATCTCATTTTAGACATTTCAGATAATACTGAGAATTAAATTGATAATCTTTGATACTTCAGTAATACATTAGTTTCTGAAGTTTGCTAGATTTGTGTTGTTATTTATAACTTTTTATTCTCCTTTGCTCATTTTAAAATGTTGCTTTTTTGATTGATACCTCTTCAGAATGTTAAATCATTATCAAATTAATCTGCAGATCTTTTGTAAATTGTTAATATAAAATTAACTTTGGATTTTAGAAAATAATTTCTTTTTATAATCCACTTTATAATCTCTTGTATTTAAAGTTATTTTAAATAATACATTGCTTTCTAGATTATAATTTTATTGCATGCTATTTTTGTAAGATATAATTTCTACAATATTACATTATTTAACATTTTAATATTTATACTTTAGTATATAGCAAAAACATTCTTTTCCATTATATCCTCATCGACTAAACTTAGTAAGTTTTAAAAAATCCATTGTAAAGAGAATATTTTAATTATGTTTAATTAAGAAAGGTGATGATAATTTTTTGCTTTTTTAGCAATCTTTTGAAGCAGTGTGTATAGAAAATTAAAATGTTAAGTAATAGAATTAGGTGAACAGTATTACATCTTACTATATTAGGAACGATCATTTTGCATTTTCTATCAGAGCACAATTTTAGAAAAACTTTAGGAAAATTTTACATTAGTTTATGAGCACATATAATATTTTTTATTTGAAGATACATTGAAATAACTTAATATGAAACAAAAATTAAAGTGATTATTGCTTAGAAATTTTTAAAAAGTTTGCAGACTGGAAGTGATAGACCTAAGCCATGACTAATAGACTTGAGTTCCAGAATCCACCATTTAATGAATGTGCTAAACCATGCATGGATGCCATTGACTGTCAACCATATAAACACATCTTTATTTGGACATAAAAAGATTTTAGAGTTCATCAGAAAATACCCTGATGAAGATAACAACATATTTAATGACTTTATGCCCCCAAACCTTGCTCAGAGTCACAATTGTTGAGATTTAATGAGATCGTAATTACTTTTAAGAGTTGTGTACAACCATAGTTTCTGTTTTTCACTCAATGTATTGAAACCTATCTGATTAAATCAGATTAATCTCAATCATTATTTTTAGATAATAATAGTCAAGATATTTATTTCCAAATCATAATGGATGTCTAGTTATATTTGCTATGCGTTTCTATCAGAAAAATCATCACAAGTCTCATTATTAGCTGAAAAAACTCTAAAGATTAATATATCCCAAAAACAAATTCAACATATCACTTTTTAAAACTGAAGATACTCATATATATATGGCTTAACTGATTTTAGTTGTATGTAACTGTTTAAGCAGATTAATTTGATTTTAAAATTTTAGATTGATTTGAATCTCCTGTTTTTAGCCTGACAAATTAAGTTAAGTTAAATGTGGTTGTTTGATAAATGTCTGCATTTCTTTCAATTTTGAATCTCTGGTCATAAGTCAAAATCTAGAAACTAATCCAAAGATCAGGATATAAATAATAGGAATAGAGATATTATATGCATCATCTGGAAAGACTGGTTACTCAAATTTATACCAAGTGACAGTAGAATGGAAAGCTACTCTTAAATTTTTATAAGTCATTCATTAGACTAGAGAGTATCCACTTAATGAATATTTCTGTAGTGTAATTGTCATGAGTGATGTTATGAAAATTACACTACAGAAATGTAATATTCATTGATAGCTACTCTTGTCTTATCATAATTTTTAATGACTACTTTATTTTATTAAGATGCAAAGTAGCTTTATGAATTTAAAAAAATAAAAACAAATCCATGACTTTTTTAAAGTCACTGATACTCCGAACTTTACATTATTTTAGAAAAAAAAAATCTACTAATTTATCGTCTCAGTCAACAAAATCGTAAACAAAAAAAAATGAAATTTCAAGATAAAAAATATTTTAATCTTTATACACTATTAAAATGAAATAAATTAACTGCGATACTAATACAACTTCATACTCAGAGAACATTAAAAACCTTAATGTATTTTTGATACTGAGTACTTTGTCAAAAATAACTATTGCAGTTATATACATATATTAGTTGTTTTGAAAAGATGCACGCAAATTGTTTTTAATGTTTCTTTTCTGAATATGAAGCAGTATTAATATTGCATTTAATTTATTCATAGAACTATGTCTGAATAATATCTGTATTTAAAATATGTTTAAAACTGAAATTGAAGTTAAATTCTAAATGTTAACCAATATCGATGTAAATTACTAAATTCGGTTACTTTAAGGCAATAAATAACACAGAAATATTTTAGATACAAATATATTTTATATATAGAGCTCGCAAATAAGTTCTTAACAAGCTTTGCAGAATATCCCCAACCCCAGACCGATTTCTGCTACTGACATGCTCAGTGAGGTGCTAGGATATTCAAGCATTAGATTAAAAATACCAGGACAAGCTCAGAACTTTATCTAATGAATAACTATTAAGTAAAAAATCTGAAATTCTCAGACATCCATTTGTCTTTAAATCCAGCTATCTAATTTAAATAGCCATATGGGACTGAACCAAGTTCAGATAACCATATATTAATAAATTTAGCAATATAAAATCACCAAAGCCTTAATAGCAAAAAATAAAACTACAAAGAAATCAAGTCATATGTTGCATGACCTAATTTAACAAGCTTGTATTACAAATGTTATATATAGAGCTCACGTTGACTTGATATCAGTGATTTAAAATCATTATGGGATTGACAGTAATATTTGCATTAATAAGGAATTTGGGCATTTAATCTTCAGATTTTCAATGGTGAAGAGTTGGAAGATGGAGTAGATTGAAATCTGCTTATTAAAGTGTGAAGATCTTAATATAAACTGAGCACTGGTTATATATGTATGTGGGAGATGATGATCTGGGTCAAATGATAAGTGCTGGTTCATCACAAAATATGTATATTGGAGATTTATATTTTTCACATATGTATGGTCATGCATATTGATTGTATGAAATAAAGTTAATGGCTGAAGTGAGCTTGAATGTCTGTGTTCAAATCTCATATATTACAAAATTAGTATATAGCTGGAAAATAATGAAATAATAATAATACATAATAGAAAGATTCAGAATTCAACAAGTGATAAAACAAACATAAACACAAAATATTAAATTATATAATAAATTTTTCACTTAAAAAAAGTAATAGGTGATTTTTTATAGTGTATGAAAATTAAGTTAATAAATCAAAATAATAAAATGATAATGATGTGTATAAAAAAGTAATATGCATAGTAAATAAAATAATTTAAACATGACATAATTTAATATGTAAATATTTAGAAGGGATGAAAATCTACTAGCATAAATCTTTGTTAACTATTATTAAATAACATGTTTTATGTTATGGTGCTGCTATTTCAGGCATAAAACAGACCCCTTTTGATTGTTATCTGGTTTATTTACAAGAATGGTAAATCTGAAGAATATTTATGAAGTTCTTTATACACTTCTGTAAATAACAAATAAAAATGTTCCTTTTCAATCTATATAGCTGGTGGATAATGACATAACATGAAATAATTAATTATATTTAATAAAAGATAAAATATTGGAGATTTCATCTCTTAAAATCTTTATGTGTATATATATAATGAGGTGGAAAGAGAAGCTATGAATAGAAACCAAATTAAACTTGGAAAGAATTTTGTCTTGCAGTAGAATGCTAATGGTTGAAAATGTTATATATATATATATAAATGTCTTTTGATTTCAACATAGAACTGTAGTAAACTCTCTTTCTCAACATCAGGCAGATCATTTGATCCATTGTGGCTGCAGACTTTATCTAAAAATAAAAAACAGAAAATGGCATTTATTAAATATTTCCAAATATATAAAAATAAATACATTTGTAAAATAAAAAAAAACAAATTAAACAAATGTACAACATTAGATTATATATGTATAAAGAATTATAAACATGTAATTTACCCTAATAATATACAACCCAATAAACATTATGTAACTTTATATATACATATATTGTACCAGCATTGTAATGGCATATAATAATTTTGTTTAAAAAATTATTAAAATAAAAATCTTTCATAAATGAAACTAAAAGAAACATAAAATTAAAAGTTTAAGATTTCTTGAAATAAAAGTTACAATTAATTAATTAAAAGGGGGGAGGGGGATTTTACTGTAGAAACAAACTAAAAGTTTTATAACAGAAGTAAAGAGTTTTTTATTATTATTATTATTAATTGAAATATAAGTTAAAAGTTTAAAAACATAAATCTCTTTTATTTAAGTTAAAGAAAAGAAAAAAAAGTTCATCTTAAAACTAAATAGTGAATGGATCTCAAATTATATATATGTGTGTGTGACTGTAAATATAATGTATGTGTATTAAAGATTAAAAAATAAATGAAAGTTAAAAAAATACTCAGCATAACTACTAATTAAATATATAAAACAACACATTTACATGGCTACTAATTAAATGATCTCCAAAAAACACAATTAAAGATTATCAAAGGAATTTCAACAACAGATATAGCTGGAGGATATCAAAATGACAACACACGTATGTTTAAATAGTCAATTTTTTCTCAGACAGTTATTCGAGTTAGTTGAGTTTGAGTGAGTTTTAGTTGCATTTGAGATAACAGTTCAGTACTATCTATCAGAGAGTTATATCAGTCAGCTTATTATATATCCAGAATCAAGAATGCAGTCTTAAAACCTCAGAAAACATATGACTTTCTCCAGCCTGAAGTCTGATGAAAACAGCCAACCTACCCGATAAAAGTGATGCCTGCATAACAACCTAAAGCAGCTCAATATCTAATTGTCTTAAAGAAAATTCCTTGGAATAATCAGCATCAAATCTCCACAAGAAAACTTCAAATCTAACCGGTTAGAAATACTTCATTAGAAGCAGCAAACAGCAAAAAGTATCCACGTTCAAAATCCTAGGTAATATCATTTTCTTATTTCTAAAGTAGCCATTGCATTCATAAAACCTCAAGAGTCAAGTTTAAAAACTCTATAGCATACATAGATGAACTATTAATATGTGTGTTTAAAATGTTGTGTGTATTCATGCATCAGTATATTAATTTCATTGTATTTTAAATTTCAAATATTATTTAATGCTTTCTCATAAGATATTATAGTGTGTGAATTAAAAATGTGCATGTGTTATATTAGTAATTAAGATTTATAAAATGTTTAAAATTAGTTTAATAAATGTTCATTAAAATAAATTGTCTTTAAACTAAAACTTTATTTTGTCGGTCAATTCTTTTGCCACTATTTAAGTGAAACAATATTTTGTTATTGAATTAAAAATAGACTGAGCTAGTTAAGGGATTTTTCAAGCACTGGATTATGGTTCTACTGTCCAAACATGTTAGTTCTGAACTATCTGGCACCCAGTGTTTACACCAAAACAAATAAAGTGTTTGGATAGTAGGGGTTTGAATCTAGCCGTTGAGATGGGTCACGATCTGGAAATGTGATCATGTTATGTGTTACATAACTCGGTCTGATCATGGGTAGTATTGACAGCTTTGCTATCAATAGTATTCTCCACTTTGCTCAAACATGCCAGTTCATTCTCAAATATTTACAATTAAATAAGATTATAAATGTATTATAAATAAGGTTGAAAACCAGTTAAATCAATTGGCAGATCAAGTGTGAGTGCATCAGATCGAACCCAGTACAATATATATATATATATATATATATATATATATATATATATATATATATATATATATATATATATATATATATATATATATATATATTGTAAGTACCAGATTGGTGTAGGTCACAGTATTTAAAAAAAATAAAGAAGTTTGTTGGTCTTGTTTAATTTTTATTTCACTTGACCTATGGATAATGGAGATGTTCACATATTAATATTAAACATGTAACTATAGCAACTATACTATTCAGACAACATTCTTATTTATTATTAACATTTAGCATTAATTTGTAAATCTGTTGTGATCAATTTCAGAGACAAATATAAATAGGCAAATAAATAAATAAATAGATTTTGGAAATATTTAACTGAATCATAAAAGCTTACTTGAAGAGAATCAATATTATTATTAAGTATTACACATTTCAATTTCTATTATTACAATCACCATAGCAATACCTATTGTAAAATTTAATGTTTCATGTTTTATATATGTTGTTCATAAATTAATTATATAAAAAATTATTATTAAAAAACATATAAAAATATTTATATCCATTAAAATGTATTAGAATTATAATAGGAATTCTTTATTTTGGTTTAAAATAGAAAAATAATAATGGACTTATAAAACAAGATTTTATGTTTACTGTATCCACTTGTTTTTTAAATCTCCATTTCACTTTCTAATTGGAGGCAAAATTTTCTTGAACAAATTTCTCATCATTGAATCAAATTTGATCAATATTCAACAGTTGTTGTGACAACAATAATGCCATCAAAAATATCTTATAAGTAGAAGAGAAATGTTTTAATTTGAGTTTTTGTAATTTTATCATTTCCAGAACAGATGCATTTAGATCTGTCTTTGAAAATTTATTAAATTTTATTCTTTAAGGGTGGCCAATGCTTTGACACATGAAAAAAAAACTATAAATAAATAAGATTTTAACTATCTGTCCATTCAATTGGGAACAGCCTGTTAATGAAATTCTAGGAGAAGTGGCAAAAATATGAAATAAAGAAAAACCCATCAAAATTCATTGTATTGCAGGTCAACGTAAAAGATATCCTATCCAGAATTGCACATATTTATTTATAATAGATATAAACCCCAATATATGTCTATAGATATCATATTTGAGATCAAGGAATTTTACAAGATCAATTAACTGAACTTATGTCTGACATTAGGCAATTTAAATTTCACTTTCTCAATCTGGAAAGAAAAAGTTATATTTATTATTTTTCACTTGATTATAACTGGATTGTGTCATTAAAGGAATTCCCTTTGTACATTATTATTAATGGAAAAGAAAAAGAGAGCCAGTGATATGAGATTTTGCATCAGATAAGTACCTATCATTTTAAATCCTTGGATACATTTATATGTTTAAAAGAAAATGTCGGAATTTTAATGCAAAAGTAATTGGATTCAAATCCATGTTAGTTACTACTCATGTTTATCTTCTCTTTTTAAAGAAAAATCATCCCTATGCTTTAGGATTGGAAATAAAGAACCAAAAACTACAATGGATCCATGAATAGTCAGTGAAAATGGACACACTTTCACTTAGGTGGTATGATTTCTGTAATGATCATCATTATCAACCATTATCAATCCACTGTAGGATGAAGATCTCTCCAAGTTTAATCCATCTTTTCTGATTTTTAGCTTCTCTTCTCCATATCATCCCTGCATACTTTCTTATTTCATCCATCCATCTCACATGTGGTCTCTTTCTGGGTCTTTTACAATCTCTTGGAACCCACTTTAAGATTTCAATTGTCCATCTATTATCATCTCTTCTAGAAATATATGCAGCCCAACTTCATTTCAATCTTTTAATTTTTTCAATGAGGTCAGTAACACCTGTTTGTTCTCTTACCCAAACATTGTGTTTTCAATATCTTCTTGTTACTCCCAGCATGCATCTCTCCATAGTGTTTTGAGTGGTTTTGAGTCTCTGTATTGCTCTTCTATTAAGTGTCCAAGTCTCAGATCCATAAGTAGGAACTGGTAAAACACATTTGTTAAAAACCTTCCTTTTCAAACACATAGGCATATTTCCTTTTAGTATCAAGTTATTTCTACAAAAAGCACTAATGACTTTGTACAAAAAATAGATTCATTGTTAGATTCATGCCATCCTGGAATAGATGGGATTCCCAAATTTGTATATTCACATCTAAATAAAATTACTGCTCACTATATGTCTAACTTTACAATTTTTTTAATTAGACATATATATAATACCAGGTATTTATCAAATATCACTTGTACCATTTATGAAAAAAAATAGTTTCAACAAGTACAAACTTACATCCAATTTTAATGCCCCCCCTTCTCATCAAAATAATAGAATCAGTAATTAAAGACAAAATAGAGCCATACATTTTACTAAAACTATCAAAAATGCAATTTGTTAAAAAGAAATCTTCAACTGGGCAGGCAGCATTTCTATTCAAAACAACTATAGAAACAGTAAGAAACAACAAAAAATACAGTTCTATAATTGTTCAACTAGCCTAGAGGCAGTGTTTGACATGATACCAATAAATACACTTCTTAAAATACTAGAACAATACACAGTTCTAAAAGCCTACCTAAATTTATTTGCTAACCTACTAATAAACTGTTAAGTTTACATTACTCTAAATGGCAAAACTTACCTCATTAATCCATCCCACAAGGTTTCCCTGTTAGTGCCTTGTTATTTACTGCCTATATAAACCCCCTAATTAAAATCATCGAAAATGAAATATTTGAAATTTATGTACCCTGCTTAAATACCAGCAACTCATGTATAGCTTACATGAATGATCTTACAATTTTTTTGACCTCTCAAAAACACATTTCCAAACTTCTAAAGATACTTTCTAATAATACAAATGAATATAAGTTGACATTTAACATAGAGAAATCTTATTTCTGGCAAATTTTCACTGGCAGCAATATAACAAAACATTTTAAAGATAAACATAACCCATATCTTGGATTCCATTTCTATCTGTGCCATTCACCAATAAGATCACTTATACCAAAAAGTCTTGCAAATAAAGTAAAAATTATAGTCAATTCACTAACAAAAGCCTACCTTTCACTATACACAAAGATAACACTTTTTAATATTTAATCACAACAAAAATCATTTATTACACTCCTCTAATACTTAATACTAAAGCTTTCATTGATAAAATAAACTCATTTAGCAGGAAACTCTTGTGGTGGAAACAAATAATCTCAATATCTGTAAAATGGCTAAAAAAATAATTCTCACAAAATGGTCTTGGACTTCATTCTAATCATACCTTCAGAATCCAAAAAAAAAACATTAAACATAATCTCTGCATGTGCACAAAAATTCCCATATCTACAAATAGCTTGCAAAATCACCACCATAGATAAAACACCTCCTGTATAAGAATACCTAAAGATACTACTTGCATCATTACATCTATAAAAAATTTGAATTTTAAACCACCTCAAAATAAATTTAAGTACTGGGAAATTCATACACTTTTACATTCTTTACAAAATGATGTTAAAACTGTACTTAATATCATCAATAAACAACTATGCCATAAATTTAAATTCTGGTCACTTGAACCAATATACTTTGATTTTTTACTTAAAATTAACCTTGACTCATACTATCCACACAACATTTTTTAAAATATAGAAGGAACTGCCAAAATGTAAACAATTTATGCAATCCCTACCATGGAGACTCAGAAACTCAGAATCATATTTTTTTCTCATGTCTAGGACTAAATATCATCCATTCAATAATAAACACATTATTAAAAAATAATAAATATGAATTGCTTATTTGACTCACTCAAAAAAGAGTTTTTGCTGAAATAAAAGATCGGTAAATTCATTCTCTATGCCTTATGGTGGTGTACAAGGTATAAAATCATGTACAATAATAACCCAAGAAGGCACCCTAACACAGTCAAAATTAAATTGGATAGTTAGTATACATGAAAGAAATAAAAGAATAACAAATCATACAACATTCATTGACACCTACCTGGTCTCTATTGCAGCTTCCTTCAAGCTCATAAAAAATAAAAAAAAAACACAAAAATTTAGAAACGTCAAATGAAAAAGATATCACTTGCCATCATTGGTAAAACATTATATGTTTTAGTGAACTTTTGAACTTTGATCAGGTTTTAAACAACTAACTGTATATATGTGAATTTTTGTATCTCTGCCAGTTTTATAAACAATTGTCTGTGTTAATAATAATCAAGGATAATACAAAAAAAAATTATGTAACCATTTTTTAAGTTATTGAATAAAGTCCTTTGAAAGATGATGATAATAATAATAATAATAATAATAATAATAATAATAATAATAATAATAATAATAATAGTAGTAGTAGTAGTAGTAGTAGTAGTAGTTGTAATGATGATGATGATGATGATGATGATAATGATAATCCTTTTTACTAAAAAAACTATGTCTAATGCATCTTTAATGTCTAGCATTCTTTTCAAATGCAAATGCTATATTTGTTGTATTGTTAATCACTGGGGAAGTCAAAAGATTTTTCTGATCAAAGATGGTAGAAAATAAAGTATTTGATTTGCCAGAGTGAACTCATTTCCCCTTCAATTTATTTAATTAAAAAAAACAATCCAGGGATATTTGCTTACCAACAATTTATTCTTAGGTTGACCATATTCCCACTAATACTTCTTCACTTGATAAAGCATATATTACTAATATCAATAATGTTTCAGGAAAAAAAATATGGTTCTTGTTTGTAATGTAAATAACTTGTGTTAAAATAAAAAATCTATTTATCAATAATTAATATATCAGTACAAAACATATTGTAAAAAGACAAAATAAATCACAACATGACAGCTTTAATTGCTAAGTAAAAGAAACATAAAATGATTTTTTTAAAAAATCATTTTATAAGTAAATCTGGTAAAAGGCAAACCTATAAATTTGTAAATTTATTTTTTAGTTAGTTTAATTAGTAGTTAATAACATTACAAAGATTTTATATGTATGAGGGAAATCTTTGTTTACACGTAACTTATTATCTATCTTCAATAAATCTGGTAAATTATTCATTAAATAAATCTTTGACACATTATACATGCTAAAGAAATAATAACGAGTGAATACCCAAACAAATTACTCTTCTAATTGAATTACCGACATGTTTCATATTACTTAGTTTATTAGATTTCATTATTATAATTATTATTCATAGGATTTTTTTATATAACTTGCCGATGTGTGAAAAAAAGCATTTTTTTTTTTTTTTTCAAAATCATAAAATATAAAAGAGTGACATATTTTAAAGTAAATTATTGTGGTAAACCCAATTACGTCAATTCATTTTAATTCTGTTAAAATTCTAAGTAGGTATATATCTTAGGCCTGCGTTTCAGCTGCGTTTTACCATTTTTCATAATGTAATTTGCTTAAAATTAAATGCATTAATTTAATTAAAATACTTTTCAAAATTTTATTTTTCATTGTGAATGTCAAGCACAAAGTTAGATTTAAGTGAACAGTTAAGAAAATATGAAGAGAAGTAATAATTATGACTGTTTTCTTATATATATATATATGTGTGTGTGTGTGTGTGTGTGTGTAGCAACAATAGCAATAATTGTTTGTATAAATAATGAAAAAAAAAGTATTCAGAGATTTAATTTCAAATTCAAATACGTTAAGCGGCCTTTTCATGCTTTTATCCACTTGACTAGAATTTAAATAATACTGATTAGTATAGATCAAACTATTTATTTAAACTCCAACACAGACTTAAACGGCTGTTGTTGGTACATTGATTAAAGCTGTATCTTAAATTAGTTATGAATCATGTGTCTTTTATTTTCTCCTTAAAGCAATTGTTTATAAGAGTTAAATGCATTTTTCATTTCCTTTTTATAACAAAAAAAAAAATCTTTCTTTTATGACCAAAAATCCTCAAGTTCAATTATGCCATTTTTGAATGGCTATATGGTAACTATGCTATTTGTTTTATGTAATCAAAGTGACTCTATTTTGTTCCTAATATACTATCTGGGATTCTATACTTTCAACTATATACAATATTAGTTTTGCATTAGATCCTAAGATTTAGGTGTAGTGCTCTTAGTTCCAAGATTCCTTACAAGCCAAAAACTAGTCTGGGGATATTGGATGAGTAGGCACTAGATGGGGATTATATGCACAAGCCTTCTGGCATCCATTGATTACTCTGCTTTACACTGAGTGGCAATACCTATGAGAGTTTTGCCTGTTTTAATATTAGTTTTGCTTGAGATGTGGTTTATATTTTGAATTGCTAATAAAACCAATCAATTTAATAGGAATCTAAAATTTAATATTATATTTTTTTATTTTAAACATGTTTTATGTATGTTGAATTAACAAAAGACAATGAAATATTATTGATAGGTTTAAATTTTTAATTTAGCAATATGATTAAAAAATAATCGAATAGTTTATTATTTTGGAATTTTGTAAGATGTTCGAGCACAAGAATTATCAGAACTGGATCATAACTCTATGGATTTTGAATTCCAGACACTTCTTCTTACTATTTTAATAAAGCAAGAAGACCAGCATTACAATTAAATACCTTCCTACATTATTCCACCTTCATACATTATTCCATATTATATTTATTATAGGCAATATATGTAAAGTCTATAGCATATGCTTTTATGTTTATATTTTATATGAGTCATATTTGCATCATCTAATTATTCAAACATACTTTTAAATCTAAAAAATTATAGTCATAAACACCCTTGAATTAGGAAAAGTAACTATTAATGATAATTGGCTTTATTTTCATTTATAATCCACAATGTCATTATATCTTATAATCTCTAATTATAAAAGTTTTGTGATGTTTGATCTTTTATGATTTATAATTAGATTAATATCAGACATATTGCATATATTTAAATTTAAAGATAAAATATTCTTTTGTTTTTTTTCATGTGACTTAAAATGGGCAAAAGTTTAATATTAATACAATAATAGCTGGATTCTGATATAACTTTATAATATAGACTAAATTTATGGTATATCAGGAAAAAAATATATATAATATAAAGTTAATCTAAAACTTTTTTATTTCTTTTGTAATTCATTTTCTAGTGATTTTGAAAAAAATCAATCAACTCTTGCTTATTTTTACACACATACTTATACAAAAACTATGAAAAATCATTTGATATTACTACTATTAATTCACTCTATTTGTTTACTCCTAATTGTAAAATTGATTAATCAATGGATACTAAATTGTAGTTGTTATATCCAACATCCACAGACTATGTTCTGGCTATGAATCTTCATCAGCATAAGCAAATTTCCAAATAAGACAGAGAATATAGTTATAGTACTAGAGGATTGCTTTTTCTAAAAGCATATGTCGAATGTAATCAGAAAAAATGTGTTATACTATTGGTGCTAAGTTGCAATTCCTCATATATATAATTAGAACAGAAGTGACTGGAATAAACCAAGTGATACTTATACAAATAATTTAATTACCTTCTTCATTTTCTTTTTTCTTTTTAAAATAATTTGATGATTAATCTGAATATTCACAACACGTCCCATGTATGGGGGGGGGGATAAAGGACCTTTTCCTTTTTCTTAAATCATTAAACATTTTAACTTCAATACCAATAAACATCTATTCTTTCTACCTGTCTTGATTTACATATCATTTAATATGTTAGCTAAAAATTTCAAATACACTATCTTCGTCAAAGCAATTTGGAATTTGTTTATTCCTTTTATCCTTATCTTCTTAGTATACTTACATACATTTAAAAAAAAAAAATCTACCACTTATGTAGTATAATCACATCTCTAGATTGTTTTTTTTTTTTTAAATTATATTGGATTTCACAATTAAGTTTTTACATCTTTATATTTTTATTAGCAACTTCTTTAACAACAATGCTCTAAAGTTAGGGTTAGATAAAAGGTATAGCATTTCTTTCATGGAAACTAAACATATAACAAAAGAAAAATTCATTTATAGAGCCAAATATTATTAGTTACTCTCTAATAACCGTAATATATATTATATAATAAGCATGCCAATAGCTTTTAACAAGCTTTTCAGAATAACTATCATGAGACAAGTTTTGTTTGTCATCTATTATTGATCTATTGCAGGATAAAAAAATCTCTCCAAATTTTCTAATTTATAGTTTCTCTTCAGTAAACTTTTTATCTATCCATTCAACTCTCTCACATGTAGTTTTTTATGTTAACTATTCATTTATCATCATCTTTTCAAGAAGTATATCTATTCTTGCTTTATTTAAATCACAAAATTTTACATTGGTGTTGATATACCTATGTATCATTTTCAGTCTTTTCTTATTACTTCTAACACACATCTTTCCATATTTTATAATGATATCCGAAGTCTGGATATCGACTTTCTGTTTAGCATCTATATATAAATAGCAAAACATATTAAAAAACTATTTTCATGTATGTAGGCATATTTCTTCTAACCTGCAATAACTATTAACTATATGTGATACTCAAATAAAAATTGTCTTAATTTCATATTTTTTAAAATTAAACAGTTGCCTCTCTCAATACCTTTTTATGTATGTCTCTATTTTACAAAAATCAAATTAATTTGAATTTAGCCCCTGAGTTTTAATTTTACATTCCTCTGCCCTTTATCATTGAACAGTGATTATAGTCTAGACAGCAGTATTTTTTTTCTAAAAACTGCTTATTTTGCTACTTTTTAAAAGATATATTATAAAATTTGTTGTAAAGAATGTCAACAACAATAAATCGAAAATTTATTTAATTAAAATCACTTATTTAAATGAAAACAATCATCTAATACAAAAAATCTGTCAACTGAATCCAATTAAATAAAGTAACTTTATTTAGTTTTCTCTCCATATATATATATATATATATTAAAAAAATTGTACAAATAATTCAACATTTGTATAAAAAATATATTTAAAAAAATCAAATTTTAAATGATATTTATAAAAACATATATAAACAGGTAAAACTCTCCATACAGTCGTAGTAGTGTGATGTTTAGTGATTTAAAATATATATATCAGTATGACTATGAGATACCATGTTGCAGTTTAAATATTACTATACAATATTGTATTTACTGCAGGTTTAAATACTCAATTATTTCTATAATATATAATATTCACTCCAAGTGTATGTAATTCTATGATTAAATTATTTTATTATGTTTCCATCTGTATTAATAATTTGATTGAGAAATACGTAGATATTAACGATTAGCAATCTTTGTTTTCCTATTTGAAATAAAAAACCATTGATCATTATTTTAATCATTTTAAAATTTATGTTTAATTATATTTTCTTGTTTTTATCTAATAACTCTAATAATCATTCCTGAATGTCTGAAGCATTATTTGGAAAAATGGACATACCAACCCACAAAATATAAATGACTTATATAATCTCCATTTATTTTAATCCCCTTCAACTTTCCATTTTAATTCACATAAAAACTATTGTAAAAGGTAATGGAATTATTTGGTCATACATCATTATCAATATTATTTTTTTAATGCCATCAAGTAACGTAATTACTGTTTGTATTTTTAAAAATTTTTAAAATATGATAATATCCTGTATTAATATTTTAATAGTTGACAGTTTTAATCACCAAGAAATTGTTTATAAAGTCAATTGTCTTTTTGTATTCTACATATTCAAAGTGCAATAACAACTCATATGTTTCTTTTTATTATTTCTCTTAATATTTAAATGCGATCTTTTTTTTGGTTGTTTTAAATTCAAAGTTGACTATAGATGGTCTGTAATTATCTTTGTAATGAACATCTGCTGAATTGATGAAACAGATATTTTTGTAATTTCTAAATCTGTTTTATCACTCTCTTAAGTACCACTACTGCATTCTTCTAATTATCAGATATAGTTTTGATAATCAGACATTTTATATATAGTTTTTATAATATATTTTCTATTTCTTCGTTTGCTTTTTTAAAGATTTTAATAATAATTCCATCATTTTCTAAGGCTTCTTTTGACATAGTACTATCTTCATGCTTCATATCTTTCTTTAAAATACATGACAATTCAGGTGTGATACATAGAGGAAATATTTTGGTTTTCCTTTGTTTATTATTATATAATTCATTGTAGGATTCTTCCTTACATTTCATGATTTCATTACTAGTCTTAGTAATAATGCAATTTTTTATTTTTATTACTGATATACAATTCAAAATCAATATATTGTTTTATACTCTTGGAACTTTATTCTTCTTTCTTGTTTTGTAGCCAATTCACAGCTGTATTTTCACATATCCACGTCAAATACTTTTATGACTAGTTTAAAGATTCCCAAACAATCGATTCTTATTAATAGATAGTTTTTAAAATATTTTTGCATTCTTTTATTTTTTCATTATTTAGTCTCAGTTTATAAATTCTATATAGTAGTTTTTAGTAGAAAATGAACAATCTTCTTATATGTATTTTTTAAAGTTCTTTTACATCTAGAGTGTATTTTTTTAATTTTTAAGAATATTTTCTTATTGATTTCTCTTTTCCTTAATATTTATTGTTTGTTATTGTCTGTCTAACATTTTTTTTGTCAATGATGCATATTTGTTCACTTTACAAATATAAATTATTTTAGACATTGCCTTTAATTTTATTTTACTGTTAATACGAATTACCTATGAACCAGTAGGTATACAAGAACATCTCTCTACTCTAGTTATAGATAATGTATGTTTGAGTAATCAGTGATTATTACTATGTATATAACATCACTATGTTCAGCATTTAAATCCTCATCCTCAAATTGATTTTTGTTTATACTGGTTGCTATTAGAATTAAAATTTGTTCTCTCATTATCATATTGTTTTAATGTAGTAGTTTGATTATTTATTGTTATTATAGAATATCTCTAACAAAAAATAAGATATTTACAATTATTATAACACTAAAGATATTAAAATATAGAAACAGAATTGTGTTCTAAATTATATAACTGTTTAAGTAGGTTGGTGTAGATTTAGGCTGATTAGAATTTTTAATTTTCGGCTTGTCTAGTAAAATGGAGTTAAAGAATTGCTGGGTGCAAGGATTTGGTGTCAAGAATTTAAATTCTAAAAATAGGGAATTTATATGTTGTGGTAATGAGTAATTCTTCAAGTTTAAACTAAATTACACTAGAGTGGATATCTGCTTTTGTATTTTCATATTGTTTTAAATAGTTTTATTTTTCCATATGCCATAGCATTGGCCGAGAGGTGAACCTGCAACAACTGTCTGCAAACAACTGCTTGCAAGGTCGCTGCACTGACCTCTTGGCTAACAATGCTTGACATAGAGATTTGTTGTTATTATTAAACAGCACATATTTATATATTATTAGTTGGGGAAAAAATCTTCTATTTATTTAAATTGATCATATACTTCAAAGTATTTATTGTTAAGACAAAAAATGTTTATTATTGTAGCATTCACTGTTAGGGGAAAGATTTAATCTTTTTATGGATGCTACATTAAATTTTAAAATTCTTCATAAAATTTATTTCTATATTTTCCAATCTCTAATTATATATTACTTCTTAAATATTATCTATATATTTGCTCTTTACAGTAGCCCAGTTTTCAGTATAGTTTTATGCTATCATTTACCATAATTTTCTGGCAAATGATAAAACTAAATACTGTAACAAGAATGAATATATTTAGAAAAATTGTCCAAATAATGTATATATAACTGAAAGCTCGAATACATAAATATAATATTTAAAGCAATATTAGTGCTACATATTCAAAGATAACTTTGAAAATATTGAAAATAATTTTTGACAAAGGTACTCAGCATTGAAAAATGCATTAACATAATATTTAATAATTTCAATGTTTTCTTCAAATATACAGTATTAAAATTGTCCTTAACATGTATGTTATCTCATCTTTAAACAATGACTACATTACAATCAAAATATGATTTAAATTAAGAGTAAACATTTCAAAATTTTCTTTTAATATTTTAATTATTACTACTGTTTGAAAAGTTGATTATTATTCACAAATTCATCACATGTTATGTTTATAGTTATATGTTTTAAAAGTAAAACATGATATTAATTTTTTGCTTTTAAAAAGCTAACAAAATAAAATACATTTCATTCTTTTTCATAGAAGTAATTACAACCAGTTCTCTACTTACATCTGATTATTATAAACAATTTCTGGCATATACAAAGTACAAAACATTTGAAAAATATTCTGTACCCATCAATACAGCCCTCAGATCTCATAACTCTCATGCTGCATAAAGTTTTTATAATATATTATAATGCTTATTTTTATTTGATAAAAAATAATTTTATATTTTGCACTATGGCTAATGATAACAAGCACTTAAAAAATGTAAACTGATGTAAAATATTGACTTATGAAAATAAAATTGAATAGATTGTTACTGATATTAAGAATTGCCTATATTTTCAAACTATATTAAAAATGAGTTTTTTACTTTGCCTCATACTTATATAATTTCCATTTTATGAACTAATTAAATATGCTAAGAATTAATTTCCATATTTTCAAAAAATCATTCTCTCTCACAAATTTGATGATCCTGTCAAACCAAGGAACAAACATTAATGCTTTCACCATATCATTCTATTCACTTTTTATAAACATATACTTTAAAAACAAGCAAAAAAATCACATGAAGGAACTTAACTTCACTTCTACTGAAGCCATGATAAGAGAGAACTCGTTTTAGCTGCTCAGTTCCATATATAAATATTTTATATTGATGTAAGAGAAACTATAAAAATGCTCTGTATTAACTCTTTTGTATACTGCAACAAGCATCTCATAACTAAAATCTTATTGCATAAAATAATGAGAAAAAATATTTTATAATTATTATATATAACAAACTTTTACATTTTTAAAATACAAATAAGTTTCTTTCGCTCCAGTATAAATTATGCAACTAGGATTATATCCTTTCATACTATAATAAAAATTACACAAAAAAAAATACTTGAGACAGTAAACATTTACGTATATTATTTGCAACCTACTATTACGAATGCAGTGATAAAAACATATATAATAAAGAAAGAATAATAATTTCATCAATACTATAAACTTTATTATTTACACATTCAATTTTAAAATTAATAAAGTCAATTCACAATTTTTACAAACTACAATTAGTAAAAAGCATTTTTTTCTTCAGTATTATATGTTATTATAACAAGATTGTCTAATGCAATCCAGGTTAATATATTCATCATTAAAATGAAACAAGACAGTCAAAAAATTATGACTAACATTCCATTTCATACAAAAATTTCTTTAAATTTCAGTATGTACAATATCCATCTATCTATCTATCTATCTATCTATCTATCTATCTATCTATCTATCTATCTATCTATCTATCTATCTATCTATCTATCTATCTATCTATCTATCTATCTATCTATCTATCTATCTATCTATCTATCTATCTATCTATCTATCCATCCATCCATCCATCCATCCATCCATCCATCCATCCATCCATCTATCTATCTATCTATCTATCTATCTATCTATCTATCTATCTATCTATCTATCTATCTATCTATCTATCTATCTATCTATCTATCTATCTATCTATAATAAATATATGAACTAACTAAAGGAAAAATAAAGACAATAAAAACACACAATTACTTCTCTATAAAACTGTTTTATAGAAAAGTAATTGTAAGTTTTTATGATAGATAGATAGATAGATAGATAGATAGATAGATAGATAGATAGATAGATAGATAGATAGATAGATAGATAGATAGATAGATAGATAGATAGATAGATAGATAGATAGATAGATAGATAGATAGATAGATAGATAGATAGATAGATAGATAGATAGATAGATAGATAGATAGATAGATAGATAGATAGATAGATAGATAGATAGATAGATAGATAGATAGATAGATAGATAGATAGATAGATAGATAGATAGATCTTATTGCTATGATCACAAATAATATTATAAACTATTTCTAACTTATTTTTAATATTGTCAAACTTTTTATAATTTCTTAAGGTTTCTGCAAGGAATAAAAACTGATTTGATGTTTTAAATGTTTTTTAAATACTTATCAATTTTGATTAAAACTAGTTACTGTTTATAAAAAAAGACAATATTATGGATAATTTTTAAGCTTGAAATTTGACCATCTGAAATAATAATATATATATGAAAATAAAAATTATTTTAAGTTTTATCCTATATTAGTTTCTATATAAAGAAATTATACCATCCAATACAGATAATTTTTTATAATGTCTCTAAAATTACCAAAACAGTAAATTCCTTAATTGAATTAATTTCCAACATTTATATGAAATTGCATTCATCTTTGTCAAATGGATAATATAATGAAGAAATTTTTATTTGTTTCAAATAATAATAAATTTCTGATTGCATGTGAACTAAAGTGTATTCATTCACATGTACATAAGTTGGTTGTTTGTTTTTACAATTAGTTGTATATTAAAAATGATTTTTTAAAAAAAGAGATACAATAATGAGCTTTGACAAAGTTTGTATATGCTCTATTTCATCACATTTATTTAAAATCCTTGCTTTTTAAAAATTTCAATAGACTATGCCATAATTTTTAAATCATATTTTTCTAAAGCATCTATTATTTCAATATAATCAAAGTCAGGGATGTCACCAATTTCTTATAACTGCAAACTTTTCATTGAAGGAATTTTATGCTCTAATTCTGACACCAATATACTTATTTGTTCAACCTACATAACTTTTCAGGCTGCCAATAACATGGACACATATAGAAAATATATCTTACATATGTCAGACAAATGAAAAGTCTCTTTTAAATCACATTCAATACTATTTTCAAAATTATATATGGAGAGATCAGTAATTGTAGGTGATAGTGGATATTCCATAAAAAGCCCTTTTATTTCTTTATATTTTTGAAAACCAGAGATAAAATATAGATTTTCTGTGTCTAAAAATGTTTTAATGATGGCACATAGTTTGTTAATGATCATTTTGCCCACAAACTAGCACTAACTAAAAATTAGGTTTGCATAATATTGATACCAAGAAGAAGAAAGGATCACAAAATTGAGAATTCTTCATTTAGTTATAGAGTGGTTTTTTTATATTGATTCACTGATAAAATTAGTAGATAAAAGTTAAGAATTCCTTATCTACTAGCAATAAACTTAATATTTTTTTTTTCATAAGCTTTAAAATACACAGCTTTTAGAACTCCAAAGTGTCTATAAAATTTGACGTTCACAGAACCAATGAGGCTTTGTGGATCAATCAAATAGATGTAATAACAGAATTAGAGAACATTAAAATATCTTCATTTAAAAGTTAATTTGATCAATTTATTACATCACACTTTTTAGAAACAGATAACACTCCAAATATTAAAATACTATCTACTTTGAAAAAATATGATTTAAAAACTATATGACAGTCTATTCAAATTTTTAAAAGGCTAAATAATTTAAATAAATGTGATGAAATATTGTATATTCAAACTTATGGAAGTCCATTATTTTATCTATAACACAAAAGGGTAATGCAAAATTTTTGTTAATCTTCCTCCAATTCTGATTGGACAATGATCTAATATACTAATGAATGAACATTCTTTAATTCGTATGCAATTGCAATTTTATTATTATCTGAGATGCAACAGTTATTCGGCACAACTTTAGTCTTGACAAAAATGAATGTGATTTTATAAAAATTCTGACAATCTAATTCAGGAAAGAATTTCTTATTTCAGTAAATGAAGATATTTTTGGAGATTTTTAATACCTTAAACAGGTTTCTTTGTGTGCTGGATAGAATAATTTCTTTATGCAGAAAACTAATATGTGGTATGACCAAAAAAGATTTTTATTTTTATTTTAAAATCATTAAATTTGTTGTCATAATATATATATATAATTATTGTCATTTCAAAAAAATAACATTTGTTTTGATTGTAAAGTTCGTATTCCATGGCTAATCTAAAAATATCCAAATTGTAAAAAAAATAATTCTGTAGATGTATATAAAACAACATGGATTTTATATTTATTTAAAAATAATAATAAATTACTATGTAATGGTCATAAGTGAATATATTCAATAACTTTATATTTAAAAAAAAATGGCATCTAATGTCACATGTTGGTAAGCCAAAATTAAAATAAAAAAATTGAAAAGTGAAAGGAGTGCTCACGATTCACTCTAATAAATTAAAAAACCAAATATCTTGAATTATTCAATTGTAATTTTTTGAGATTTATTTATTTTACTATAAAGATATTATGCTTAGCTTTAGATGAATTTTATTATTATGTATAATTATCCTATTTTATATAATGATAGTTTTGCTTATTGTTATTTAAATTTTATAACACTAGTATTTACGTGAATTACATAAACATGAATGCACATATTACTTAGTTCATATACAGCTAAATAAGAAGGGAATTCTTAGACATTATATACTGTATATAATATTATAAATTATATATAATATTAGACAATTTTACTTTGGATATCATAACTTCCCCATTTTTTTTTATTCTATCATTTCTTTTTTATTCTATCATATCTCTCTTACATTCTCTTAGATTGTTGATAAATTTTTTGCAGAGTAACTGCCTGTTATTCTCTCTTTTATTAAGTATCTTTTTTCTGGAAACAAACTTTTTCTATTTTGTCTACATAACTTTTCTTCAATGTATTTTATAAATTTATACTAATATACTTTTGCAATAGTCATTTCATAAACATGATTTGTCCATAAAACAGCTCTCAAACTTTACAAAATGTCTGTATATTTTTTTATGTTTATCATTTATATATGTCTCCCTCAACTATATTAATGTGGTAGCAATTAGGCTGTAGATAAAACTATATGCCTATGTCTTGAAAATCAGTATTTTCTGTCTTTTAGTTAAAGCAGTAAATATACTACATTGAGTAATATATTAACTGTCTCATAACTTATCTCTCAATATGTGCTTTATTTAAAAATCTTGTCTTTTAGCTCAGCAGTGCCACAAAAATTAGAATATAATATAAAATATGCTACACTTGCTTTCTAACAAATATTTTATCTCAATGGCTATAATTTTTGTAACTTATAGTTATTTCTCTAAGGAGTATACTTTTGGGGGATCATGTGATAGATAATATACTATGATAAAGTAGATGTACAACTTCAATAAATATGATTTCCTGTAAGTAGTTTTGATTTATATATATATTCTTCAGCTCATAAAATAAAATTTAGAGTGAATTTCACTTTTTATATTTAACTTCCGTTTTGAGAAAAAAATATAATCTATTTTATTTTTATTTTTTTGACCTTTTTTTTTTATCTCAATTTTGCATTGATAATGACCTGCATTTTACTTCATTGTAATAAATTTGAAGAATAATGATTACAAGAACAGGTAATTTATTATAATTAAATGACGTTTTAATGTTGTTAATACAGAAGAAGCACTCTTCGGTTTGTGTAGCACTTCAAAACTTTCATCATTTTGCTATCTAAAAAAACTACAAAGATATTTAAACAGTTTCTTAATAATAATCATCCAAGGCAAATATTGTTAAAGTTTTTTTTTTTTGATTCAATGATTGATAACATATTTAGGATATCTATAGTTATTTGTGGGATTGCATGGAAATAATCCCAGACTTTGTTTGTATAAAAGTGTTTAACAGACTATATAGATGAAATATTTTTAAATATGTGGAAATATCTGTTATATTTTGTTATACAAAAATCATAGTCAGATAGTAGTAGGAATTTTTTCATAATAAAGTAGGAATGTTGTGTGACTGTCTTTCTTTAAACTTATATGTGTTTAGTGTAGTGCTTTATCTTCAAATAATATCATTTCATTGTAATTTATCTGTAATAAAATATAACAGGTATTTCCACACATTTACAAATAATACAAACATATGATATTTCCCAAAATTAAGACTCTTTCTTCTATTAAATTTTGCTCCAAATGACCTTTTAGGATTTATTTTCAAAAAAT
This sequence comes from Epiperipatus broadwayi, assembly GCA_028023455.1. Lineage (NCBI taxonomy): Eukaryota > Metazoa > Onychophora > Udeonychophora > Euonychophora > Peripatidae > Epiperipatus > Epiperipatus broadwayi. The sequence continues at coordinate 135,553 of JAQFVV010006877.1, forward strand.
GCCTTATTTTTTCATATATAAAAAAATCCATATTTATTCATATAAAAAAATATACATTTATTCAAAATCTCAAATCAACCTCACAAATATGTTTTTTCAACAATGCTTTCTGTGAGAATTCAAATTTTCAACAAACAATATACTCTGGAATCTTTACATTATTTTAAGTACAAGAACTTGTCTTGGGTCAAAATATTCTGTATAAATCTTACATTAAATTAAGTATTAATGGAAGATTTATGAGATAAGAGTAATATCAGAAATGATTACAGTTAGAAATATATTATCCATAAAAAAGCAATGAAAAAATTCAGAAAATATTATTCTATGTCACATTGCATTAAGTATGAATTTTACATCACATGTTGGTAAATTAAGTCACAAAGATTTATATGAAACATAACCATATTTCTCCATTATTAAGGATGCACATTGCTAACATTTTTCAAATTACATAGAAGAACCTAGGTTGGGTATTTTTTTAAACTTTCCTGTAGGAGAAAGATTGATTTAACTTAAACTAAATTTTAATTATTAAAATTACTTCCTTTATTTAAACTGTTTTAGATGTAAAACAAAATATTTAAAAAAACAAAGCTGATTTTTTTTATCTTAAATATTTTAAAGCTACCATGATCAAACTCAATCTAAGTATTAATATAAATTAAATAAGCACCTAAAATAACTTGAATAAAATTATAAATTGTCTGATGTGCTCAAACTTTAAAAGATTGTTAAATCATTCATAAAGTCAGCAAATTCCAAGATTTAGTTGAGAGAAACTTCTTTCTCTATGCAGATAGAATTATGTTTGTTGAAAATGTTCAATGGAAATTAAATAAGTGCTATTATATTTTATATTATCATTTATTTAAAGCATTAATTTCAATAATATTATTTATTTCTGCATTCATTATTTTATAACTTAATACATCATGTTTTAACAAACAAAAAAAAATCTTTTCATATGACTGATGATTATAACTAGGGCTTACATTTGGAATAGGGCTTATATTACAAGCATCTTGAAAAATCATGCTAGAGTTTATTTTCTGGTTAGGTATTATTTTGGGGGAAATGTAGTACATACATACTTACATCTAATATATATATATAAAACAAACATCTAATATATATATATAAAACAAATTATACATTTTGTAACTTGCTATAGCTTGCATTTTATATTACTAGATGGAGCTTTACCAATTGCCCATGATCAAGCTTAGTTTACATGAACACACCGAGAAAGATAGAATTCAATATCTCTTTCAAATTGTCTCCAATCTTAAACCCTTGAAGGTTTTTGCAATGATATAGATTGCAGAGGCTTTTACTATATGGTGAAACTGAACTGAATTCAGACCTATATAGCTATCTAGTTTGTTTGACTGGATTTGAAGATATTTACATATCTAAAAAAATTGTGCTTTCAAACTGATATGAAAGAGTTTCATAATTGCTGTTTAGTAGAGTTGGAGTTTAGATCTAGTTTCTGGTCTTCCTGCCCTTTACTGATGTGAGCCAACTAACTTGAAACCATGGTTTAAAGGTTGGAGACAATTTGAAAGAGATATTGAATTCTATCTCTCTCAGTGTTTATGTAAACTAAGCTTGATCATGGGATATTGGTAAAGCACCATCTAGTAACATAAAATGCAAGCTATAGCAAGTTACGAAATGTATAACTTGTTTTGTTTATCATAAATGCACCCTTGAAGGTTTTTGCAATGATATAGATTGCAGAGGCTTTTACTATATGGTGAAACTGAACTGAATTCAGACCCATATAGCTATCTAGTTTGTTTGACTGGATTTGAAGATATTTACATATCTGAAGAATTTGTGCTTTCAAACTGATAGGAAAAAGTATCATAAATGCTGTTTAGTAGAGTTGGAGTTTAGATCTAGTTTCTGGTCTTCCTGCCCTTTACTGACATGAGCCAACTAGCTTGAAACCATGGTTTAAAAGTTTGAGAATGAAATTGAAAAACACAAAAATGTTTTCAATTTAAGCTCAATAGCTTATATAGTTATCTCTACTTAACTACAAAACTATGAGAATGAAATTGAAAAACACAAAAATGTTTTCAATTTCATTCTCATAGTTTTGTAGTTAAGTAAAGATAAAAGGTGGGTGCTGGAGGGCTGCATTAGATCCTAAGATCTAGGTGCAGTGCTCTCAGATCCAAAGCTCCTCACTGACGATGGCCACAAGCCAGAAACTAGTCTGGGGATATTGGATGAGTAGGCATTAGATAGGGATTTTATGCACAAGCCTTCTGGCATTCATTGATTACTCTGGTTGGCACAGGGTGGCAATATTGTATGGAGAGTTTTGCTTTGTTTATAAACAAATATGTGGTAGTATAAGAGATAGTGATCATGTGATACAAGCAGACTTCTTAAGTGTAAAGAACTACAAAATAACAACATATTTAAACTAAACATTATCCACAATTCACCTGCCACCCATATACTCTTAATATTAAAATAATTTTTAAGTAAGTTAATTGCTTCAGAATCATAAATTTTTGATAATAAAGATGAATCTTCTTTTCATTTTATTTCTCTCAAAGAAGACAATCTTAGCTCCATCAAATTCAATAGTGTGGCGTATATCTTTTTCATAAATATATAAAGCAGAACTAAGATATTTATTTCTAATCCTACTTCTATGTACCTTTTCTTTCTTTAAGCTCAAACTACTCAGACATATGTATACCTTCCTCTCATCAAAATAATACCTATTCCTTCTATGTTTATAAATAAATTTGAAAAATGTAATAAAAGATATATATAAGTCAGAGTATTTTGAACTTAAATAAAAAAGTAAAGATACATAAAAATAGGGTTAGAAATAAATATACTAGTTCCACTTTATATATTCATGGAAAAGATACAGGTCACAATATTAATTTTGATAAAGTTAAGGTTGTTTTCTTTGAGGTAAATGAAATAAAAAAAAAGATTTAAAAACTTTTTGGTATTAAAAATTTATGATTATGAAGCAATTAACTTATTTAAAAATTAATTTAATATTAAGGGTGAATGAGAGGTAAGTAGAATTGTGGGTAATTTTTAGTTTAAATATGTTGTTATTTTGTACTTCTTTATACTTGGAAAGACTGCTTGTAGCAGAAAAACCATTGGTTGTGCTTTAGAGTTTATTTTTTGAATTGTCTAGTTGAGTTATGAATTTGGGATAATTTTGATTATTTATTGACTAGTTTAGTTTTATGCTTTTAAGGTTTGCATATATACAGTAATGTTAAAATAATTTTAAAAAATCAAAATTCTGTGGTTAAAGAAAATCATTATTTGTGACTTATATTATTTTAAAAAATCCAAATTCTGTGGTTAAAGAAAATCATTATTTGTGACTTTTTAATGCACATTAAGTAAAAGCATTTGTTATAAAATAATATAGATTTATAATCTGTATTTTATCTAATGTCTGATTGATGAATGTATGTTTATCCAAAAGCTGTCACATGATCCATGTGGATATTTGTTTGCAAGGTTGGCATTATCCAATTCACAGCTAATTTAAAAAATATTATATTTGTGTGAAGAAAGTAATTCTACCATTCATACACAGTAATTTTTATATGGCAAATTCACATATCAAATAAAATAGGTAAGAACAGCTTCTCGCTACCAAAATTTCTCACAAGTTATTTATATAATATGAAAATCTTTCATTTAAATTATATTAAATTTTAAAAACAATTTGCTAAAGCAAACAATTAAAATATTATTATGATAATAATAGACTAAATAGGATGTCACATTTATATTCTGACAATAATTTTTAGAGATATCCCTAATGCTATTAAATTCATATATCAAATATAACAGATGTATTTCAAAATTTAAATTTAGCTTTATAAATAGTTTTGTGGATATGACCTTTGACCAAGTATACATATCTATTAATAAAGTTAAGTATATTAATACCTTGCTGGGGTATATTCCAATTTTTTTTTTCAATTTTCAATTGTGGATTTTTCTCATTGATGTATATAATATTAAAATCTTAATTTATATTAAATCTTAAATTAAATTTATTAAGGTACCCAATTAAAAATATTACAAATATTATATTGACTAATATTTATTTTCATTATAAAGAATTTAATGTAAAACATGTAATGCTGTCAAATTCACATATAAAAATGACAGCTTTGTCTTGCATTGGTGGTCGAGAGGTCAGCACGACTGCCCTGCACTAGCAGGCAGTTGCCCGGGTTGCGGATTCGCGTCCCAGCCGATGCTATGACACTTAAAAAAATGACAACTTTTCAAAATGCCGAATATATCTGGTGTATGTATATATATATTAATGTTGTAAATTTTTTGTAATTATTACAATTTTAATTAAGAATAAGAACAATATCACAGTTTGTGTAATATTGAAAGGAACTGTGTGCATTGAAAATCAATTTCAATATTATTTTATTAAATCTTAATACATTGTTTTAAAAAACCTCATTTACAATTAAAATATATTAAATTTGCCATGAAAGCATTTTAGTGTAAGCTTTTTTTTGATAAAAAATTGTTGTCCTCTTGCGTGATCACTGAAAATTTATTGAATTGTTATCATCATGTTTGAAATTTAGTCCACTAACACTATTCCACTAAATAGATGAGAGGACAATCCTGAAATATTTCATCAGAAGATTTCAATGTGTACAATTTCAACATTTGCAAAATTTGAAAAAAAAAATCCATTTGTAATCAATGATGAAATATATTCTAAATAAACAAGCAGAGTTATTAAGATAAATAAAAGTATGCGATAATAAAAACATTAACATGAGTTGGATTCAGATACTGTTGAAATGATTTTTAAAAAATGATAGAGGAAAATAAAATAAGCCTGCTTTATTGCATAAAATGAACATGTAATGAATCAAAGAGCCAATAACATTCAAATAAATAAACAAAACATATTTTAAATGTTATTTAAGATAGAAGTGTTACAGTTTGGATAACTATGAGTATGACATGTTGGTTGAAACCTAACGCTACTAAAATATTATTTAACTGTGTTATTAATTTATATAGATGTGTGTGTAAAAAGATTTTCGACTTATTGGTTTGTATATTTGCATGCCTTCATTGTGATCTGGAGTTAAAATCAGAGCCAAATAAAACTTGGTACTTTGTATTTAAATTAAATAATTTTTCAAGATTTCATACTTTATTTTAAATTAAATATTAAAAGCCCAATCAGGATTTAAAAAAAAAAAAAATTATTTTAATGCACAATAAAGGAAAGCAATTTCTTGAGATAGAATGAAAGGAGTTCAAATCCCTCTAATTACTTATACAGAATAAATTCAGTATGAGAAAATAACATGCTGCCTTAGAATTATAATATTTAAATGCATGTATATTATCTATACTAAACTTAATGTAAATAGAAGGACTTGAACTACACTGTCAAGATTCCCACTACTATCCACTCCATGTGTAAAGGATGGTGATCTGGATCAACTGATAAGTGCTTTTTCAGCATAAAATACATACTTTGAAGATCATTTATCCATGTGGAAATGTGTATTAGCTGTATAAGATGGAGTGAATAGCTGTGGGGAGCTTGAAAGTCTGAATTTAAGTTCTTCTATTTACATTAAATTTAGTATAGATAATATACATTGTATTTAAATATTATATATTCAGCTTGTATTCTACCCATCTATCTTCTAAACCAATAAACATCACATGACCACTACCTCTTATGCTTGTGTATAACTGTTGTTAAAACAGGCAAAACTTACTATATATAGTGCCATACACAGCAAGCTAGAGTAATCAGTGGATGCCAGAAGGCTTGTGCATAAAATCCCATCTAGTGCCTACACATCCAATATCACCAGACTAGTTTCTGGCTTATTGCCTTTGTCAGTGAGGAGCCTTAGATCTGAGAGTACTGGACCTAGATCTTAGAATCTAATTGATTACTCTAGCTTGCTGTGTGTGGCAATATATAGTGAGTTTTGCCTGTTTTAACAACAGTTATACACAAGCATAAGAAGTGGTGGTCATGTGATGTTTATTGGCTTAAAACCAATCCTGCCCAATAGGATAGTGGTGGCTATGGTTATTAAAGAACCAAAGACATCAAAATATATGGGTACTAAACTGGGTTCAAACCCATATGACTTATAAGATAATGGGCTTGGATTAAAGACATTAAGATGTTTTCACTTTAAGACTCATATTTTTATAGTTAAATGGAGATAAAAAGTGGTTCATGGAGGGTTGCATTAGATATTAAGATCTAGGTGCAGTGTTCTCAGATCCAAGGCTCCTCATTGATGAAGTCCATAAGCCAGAAACTAGTCTGGGTATATTGGATGAGTAGGCACTAGATGGAGATTTTATGCACAAGCCTTCTGGCATCCATTGATTACTCTAGCTTGCTGTGTGTGGTAATATATATATATAGTGAGCTTTGCTATATATGCTGTGTGTGGTAATATATATATATAGTGAGCTTTGCTCGCTTAACATCTAACTTCTGTATATTTAAATAGACATATTAAGGTTCACTATGTGAGGGATTAGAATGACATAAGATCAACATGAGTATGTTAATAGTATTGGCATCTACAGTAGATTTGAATGTTCCATTTCTGGATTTTCAATGATGTGGATGGCTGAATAGTTAGATGATGGAGAAGATTGAATCTTGTCCATTGAGTAATGTTAAATTTAAATATATGACACAGTTAGGAGAGGTTGGAGAGGTTTTATTTTAGTGTGGATGCACCTGTATATTATAGATAATCTCTTACAGTTACAATATCCAGTTATATTAAACAGCTTGAGTGACTAGCCAAGAGTATCTGTCTTTTAATCAGGAGTACATTGGATAAATTTATTTTAGTGTGTGAAACATGTCTGCTGGTTGCTGCATTTTAATGTACTTTCATTATAGATTTAACTTCAATTAAAAATGAAGTTTCCATTAATTATATAATTTACGTCTATGTTATTTAACATCATATATAAATAAATTTTAATTTCTTGAAATATATACAATTATACTCATCTCTCCACTATGATTATAGTTCATCTTGCTATGAAAATGAAAAATGCTATAATTTCTCGAAAGCACTAAACCATATTTAATTCATAACAAGCTTTTCTATAATTGTGTATATGCACATTTATTATATTTATTACATTCCATATAGAAGTATAAACAGTTAACATCTTGTATATATATATATATATATATATAGGGAGCATACCAATAACTCAAAACAAGCTCTTATTTAATGTGTGGTAAAAGAAAATATTTAAAATCTCTATCTAGAATATTCTTATACTTAGAAAAATTGTTTTCAAGCTTATGGTTCACCTCATTGAGGAGCTAAAATATTGACACTAGCTCTAAAATATCAAATCAGAACTGAGCATTTATTTAATACTTAACTATTGTGAAAAAAAAAAATCTGAAATTTTGAGACACACAAATTTTATTTAAATCCAGCTATCTAACTCCAATATTTGTATGGGACTGAACCAAATTCAAATCTATTATATATTAATAGCCTTAGCATTGCCATAGCCTTAAAGGTAAAATTATAATAATCAATAAAGCAAGTCATATATAATGTGGCATTGCTTTTAAAAGCTTGTATTTACAAATATGTAATATAGAGAGCATACCAATATCTCAAATAAGCTCTTATTTAATAAGTACGGTAAGAGAAAATATTAAAAATCTCTATCTAGAATTTGTCTGGGGATAAGAATATTCTAGATAAAAATTTTAAATATTTTCTTTTATTGCACTTATCAAATAAGAGTGTGTTTGAGCTATTGGTATGCTCCCTATATTACATATTTATAAATACAAGCTTTTAAAAGCAATGTCACATTACAAATGACTTGCTTTATTGGTTATATATATATATATATATATATCAAACTTATATTTTTATATAAATGACTTGCTTTATTGGTTATATATATATAAAATTAAGTTTGATATCTGTATTTGTTCCACAATATATGTAATATACAAATCAATATATATATATATCAAAATACAGTAAAATTTACATAAATTATATTATTTTTAGAAGTATTTTCAACTATACATTTTGCAGGCTTTATCAACTATATAACATTGAATAATCAAAACAAGACAACTGTTAACAATACCCATAATTCAATTTAGATTTCCCATAATTCTGTTATCTTAACATTTGATGACTGATGATTCAATAATATTTAACGATTTCTTGAAATCAACATAGCCTCAAGAAATCAACATAGCCTCTTTTATTTTATGTTTATTATGACAATGTACAATTTGAATAATTTTCATATTTTTATAATAAAATTTAAATCCATATTGACAAGATATATTATGATAAAATATAACAGATGATGAAGGTTTATTTACATCTAGTCCAGATTGTTTCTCTTTTTTACTTCTATTATATAAAAGCATATGTTCTTTTATTCTCTTCTCAAATGTACACTTAGATTCATTGATGTACTGTAAGCCACATCCACATATCAATTTATATATAATAGAATTTTGATTAAACTTTGAATTTTGAATTTTGGAGTTATTAAGTAATCTATTTATGTTATTTGTTGAGAATATATATATATATATATATAATATAACAGAATAGCGGGGTACACCATACAATAATGTGAATATGGCTAAATAGTTGGATAATTTTAATGAAATGTGTCAACCAACCTACAACAAGTCATATCCAAAATCTGTGATTCGACAGCACATTTGGGTGCATCTGATGTACTGAATCATGAATGGCATATAACAAAGGGAGTGCATCTCACTACTGTCAGACCTAGGCCTTCAAGTAAGATGCGAAAGATGTCACAATGAAATGCACAGTTCCAAATCACAGATACTATTAGTATGCTAACTCAAAATTTACTTACAATATTTGAATATGACCTAGACTAATGCATATTCATTACATCTCCCTTTTTGGCCCCATTATACCACAAAATTCAAACTCAGGGAGTACTTGCAGTCCACTCTCTTCAGGGATGAACTTACTCAATTACTGACCAAATATGCCTATGTATGAGCATAGATATAGAAAAATACTGATGATAATCAATTATTTATATGAGCAATACATAATGATGATGATGATCACCAAACATCTAATGGTATAAATGATAAATGCACAATGATGTTGTGAGGATCAAGCATCTACTGATGCAAATGCATAATGATGATGGTGATTATCAAACAGATCAGACTGGTTTAAACAACTTAATACATTTATTAACAATATATATAATAAATATTTACAAACAAAAAATAATAAAATAAATAAATATTCGTTTATCAAGAATGGTTTTCTTATCATTTTGATGGCTTCACACAACAGAAACAAAATAATGTGAAGTATATTATATACACAATTATATATAATTCATTATATATATACATAAAATAAAAAAAAAACGAAAAGCAAAATGAGAGTTCACTAATTCTAAAACTACTCCATTAATGTAATTGTTAGAATGATATTTTTAGGCTAGGGTAAATATATTATAATTATAACTATTTTTTATTATATATATATATGTATATGGATGGGGACAATCCAAGATAAAAATGATTTGAATGCCTTCTCTTGTAGTAGCATTTATCATAAATAAAAAAAAGCTTATCTAGAGCTAATTAGCAGGCTCTTAATTTTATATATATATATATATATATATATATATATATATATATATATATATATATATATATATATATATATATATATATATATATATATATATATATATATTACAAGCCCACTACCTTTTATATATGTGTGTGTAAGTCATAGTAAAAATTTAGTGATAGATACGAAAAAGACCTTTTGCCTCAGTGGGTTAATTGTTCACTCAAAAATTACAAGTAAATATTATTAAACTTATTAGTAAATAATATAGTTTTGTTTGTCCTAAAGTTTGCCCTCAATGTTAAATATACAACAACCTTACTTGAGGTTGCCTTGATGGAGCAATGCTGAATTTCAAGAGGAATCTGTAAATTTACTTTTATTAAAACAAACCATACATATTAATTGACTATGATTCCTTTTTTAAAATATACATCAACATATGATATTTATCCATCCACTGTTTCCACTTTTAAATTGCAGATGATTGAATTTGAAAAATGAATCTTGAATACACAATAAAAGAATTACAATACATAATCTTTCAAATAAAAATGATAAAAGCAAAAAAATAAATAATAATCCCATGAATCTAAACAAAATATATTTATCTTGAGGAAAACAAGCATTCTGTTCACTGTTAAGAGTTTATGAATTTTCCATGGCTAATGCTCCTGCTCACCAACTCTGTTAATATTCATATATCTCATGTTGCTTGGTTAAAAACCAACACATACAAATCATTTTTTCTGAACCCATATGAATCCCTGTCATATCAATATACACCAGTATTTTAGAAGTAGACATCTTGATGGAAAATTTTATAATTTTATAATTTCATAATGACATAGAAGCTAGCTTTGTAACATTCTACAGTACTGGTCTTTTACCTCAAATACATTGTATCGAATTTCTTTTTTATAAACTATTATCTACAATGTGGTTTCAATATGTATATATATTGAACTAGCTTTAAAAAAAAGTTAATTTTCAGTATTTTCAGATTTCTTTTCCATCATTTCTATAATAATGAATTCCAGTTTGCAAAATAAATTAAGTCATTAGTCCATTTCTGGTAATTATAAATTGAAGTTTAACTTTCCAGTTTTCTTTTATCCAAACAAATATTTTATATTAAGTTGGAAATACAGATATTAAAATTTTACTGTTACTTCCCCTTTCAAACACTGAATATTTTTTAACAAAAAGATAAAAGACTTTTTAATTTTTATATTTTGACCATTCTGCTGCTAAATCACAAGTGAAGAATGTTGCATTGTTTTCCTCACACTAGTGAAAACCTATTGTTACAACTTAATAAAAAATAAAATAAAACATTATTATTATTATTATTATTATTATTATTATTATTATTATTATTATTATTATTATTATTATTATTATTATTATTATTATTATTATTATTATTATTATTATTATTATTATTATTATTTAATCTTCATTATTCCTAATTCAATCACCAAGCAGCAATTTTGACCTCATGTAATTTTGATCTTTGTCATGTCTGTCTTATAAGTCAATCAATTAATATTTTTAGTTAATGATATTAAATGAATAAAAGAAAAACAATTAATTTCTGTAAATAGACAAACACATTAGTTTAATATATATATATATATATATATTAAACAAATTTGTTATATAATGAAGTATATATATATATATATATATATATATATACTTCATTATATAACAAATTTGTTTGCTTTCTCACAATAGATAAAAAAAATAAGAATTCATTTCTCAAACATATGCATATACTACATGTTTATAATGAATTTGTTTGTTTTTTCACAATAGACAAAAAAAATTAATTTCCCAAACATATTAGTCTATATGTATGTTTATATATGTATATAATATATGTATATACTATATGTATATATTATATGTATATAAGCAGGTATGTAGGATAAATTATTTGCTGACCACTTGGTTTGAATTCAAACATTGTAGAAAAAACTGTGACAGGTGTAAAGGTTGGTTGTAAACCATCTCTTGCAACATATATAAATATATATGAAAAGTCTTATAGATTATTGGTATGCATACTCTGTCTGTGATCAGGAGCTAAGATCATGACCAAATAAAAATAACAATTTATTTAAGGTTATAAATGTATTTAGTATTTTTGTTTGAAGAAAGTAATCCAGATATAACTCTAATAGCCATTCAATTATTGATCACTACATGCTTTTTAATTATTATTACTTTCAATTTAAAACTAAGGTAGAAAAAGGCTAAAATCTTCACAATTATTACTATTCAACAGCTAGGGATATCTTATAAATAATGCCTTCTTTTTTTATTCTTTTACAAAATCCATTTGAGTGATCTTTACCTGCAGTGAACTATATATCTATAACTAATCAAATATTTTAGATTTGCTATTCACATTTAAACCTTTTTATAAATTTCTGTTGTTTTGGGGAAAATAGTTCAGATTTTTTTTTTCATTATTCCAAATCTATGCTCATCAAATGGAATTTGAAATACTTAAATATCTTCAAAAAAAACATCAGAATTGTTTATTTATATGTTTTAATTACAACCATTTTGATTTTGAAACTTAAATGGTTTTATATGTGTAAATTCATATAGTATTTATCTCAATTATTCATCAATATTTATATTTTATGATAAATGAAGATAAGTTGGTACTTATGCATTTTTCCTCCAATTGTTTTACATCAGTCATTTTGCTTTAAGTTATAAAAATGTTATTAAATAGAAAAAAATCTTTATATTGCTCTCTCATGAATCTTATTTAAAATAAATGAAAGTTCTGAGAATAATTTTTAATTGTGATACTAACATTATTGAATTTTTTTAATATTTTCTCAAATTTGGTTCCATATCCAAGAAGCTATGTGTCTTACTGAAAAGAAGACAGTCTTATATAAATAAAGCCTATTATTACTTAGTTATATATCAGATTTCAAGCAATTCTACTATATTTTAATTTATTAAACCTCAATTTTAAAATTTCATTCCAGAAAAAGATCAAGCTCAACAAATAAATAACCAGCAAACAAACAAACTGATTTTTTGAACATCAGTAAAAGCATTTAATAAAAATAAAGAAATTCATTTTTTTCCTATTTAAAGTTGTAGACCATGAAACTGTATAATTATTTTAATAACTTAAAACAAAATGGTTAACAATAAGAGATCAGATGGAAAATGCATAAGTACTAAAAAAGTATATCCACATAATGTAACAAAAATTTGATGGTGTAAAAAATACGTATACAGTTAAATAATGTGTTCAATTTGTTAAGTTGAATACTATTTACATATATAATCAATATAATCCAAGATGCAAAATCAAATCGATCCTAATTACCGTTAATAATTAAAAATTTGTGAATGTTATTTTTTTATATGGATGTTCAAGTATTTCAAATTTCCAGTTCACATGAGGAGCTAAAATCTATACATGTGTAATAAGAAAGAATGATCTAAGCATTTTTACAAAATATCAGATCGGGATTTATGATAAATTTTAGAGGAGTGTGTGGCAGATCAGGAAGATTTTATTAGTTATATACGTTTAATAAATGAACTAGTGAATTAATTGCATATATGTTTAAAGTGTGTGTGTATTTAAAGTCAGTAAAAATGTAATAAATAACTATTATAAACTGATCTTGCTTATTTATATTTAAAAATAAATTTTAAATATAAATATTTACTTTATTGATCCACAGCAATAAAATTGAAAATTAGATCACTTGAGTAATTACTATTAAAACTTTTGTTTTTAAAAAGTGTTTAAAATTGTTTGGCTGCTTATTTAATTCCTTTAGTAAATCTTTATTAAATCCCTTATCTTATATTAAATATTCTATCATCAGCCGTCTCCTGAGTATCTAACTGTAAATTTTTATCTTTACACAGTTTCTTTAAAATTTCAGAAGGCCTTGGAGGTAAGTTGATTTCACCTGCTTCTCCATTAATAATATATAATGATAGAAACTTTGTTTACTTATTAGCGTTAGATGCACACACGATTTTGGACATTCCATTTAACGATCTAGAATTTTTGTCTTTGACTGTTAATGTTTAATAAGGATCTAAAATGTTCACATTATAAATATTGCTATTCTTTTTGTCTAGATGAAATGAACTGGCAGCCTCAATTACCTTCATCTCAGAATTAATGATGCAAAAAGAAAATTCAGTCTATGTTTTTGCTTTGATTTTTTTTCCTCTCTCCCTCTTTTCAGTTTGTCTAAATTACCTCTATTACAATTGAAAATTCTGAACTTGGTCTTATAGCTTTTCATTTGAAAAAGATCAACTTACCATGATGTTCATTTTGACTAGCCTTATTTTCTTATTTAATAACCACAATTTTCTCTTCTTTATCTTGATCTCTCTACATAAGTAAATATGCTAGTAATAGCTCGGCGAGTGGGTTAATCACCAAAAACAGTGTTGCTAATAAACAGTATTTATACTTTTTAATACAAAAGTTAAAAAAAGACACATAATGGACATTTATATATATTTGGTAGTCAGTTTATTGTAAATTTAATAAAGCGATCTACTGCTCAAATGAATGAATAAACGTAAATAGTTCGTAATGCAATTTTAGATCTATAAAATAAATTACTGTATGTGCATACTTTGGGTATATGTAGATTTTACACAATAAAAACTGGACTTAAATAATAAAAAAATTGTCAGTAATTAATTTATAGTCAAATCATATGTTATTTATAAAAGAAGTTCTAACTTACAAAATTACTTTAACTGTCCTACTAAAAATTATATATTAATATTTGTTTTTAAACAGTATCTCAGTGATTTAGGAAACATCCAACATACAAATATATAAGTATAAGTTTGTGTTAATTTATTTTTACAGGACAGTAATGTTGTTTACAAGGTTCATTTTTTGTAAAAGTTACATTTTTAAAAAAAGTAAAAGGAAAAAAAGCAGTTTATAAAATAATCATTTTTCGCTGTAACTTACTGATATTATATATGTGTGTGTATATGCTATATCTACACGTATTTTAAATAAGATAAAAAAGTCTTTACATGCGTACATCTTTAAAGAGTAAAAAAGAATGTGTTGTATATATACACAGAGAGAAAAAATACATATTCCTAATATTAATATAAGCAAAACTCTCTCTATATACGTATTGCCACTCAGTGCAAAACAGAGTAATCAATGGATGCCAGAATGCTTGCGCATAAAATCCCCATCTAGTGCCTACTTATCCAATATCCTGGTTTGTGCCTTCATCAGTGAGAAGCCTTGGATCTTAGAGCACTGCAACTAGATCTTAGATTCTAATGCAACCCTCCAGCATCCACCCTTTATCTCTACTTAACTACAAAACTATGATACTTAAATTAAAAACACTATAATATTTTCAATCCAAGCTCATCAGCTTATAGATCTAGATGCAGTATTCTCAGATCCAAGGCTCTGCACTGACAAAGACCACAAGCCAGAAACTAGTGTGGGGATATTGGATGAGTAGGTGAGATGGGAATTTTATGCACCAGCCTTCTGGAATCCATTGATTACTTTGGCTTGCACTAAGTGGCAATACTTATAGAGAGTTTTGCCTGTTTCAATAACAGTTAAGAGCAAGCATAAGAAATGGTGATCATGTGATATTACTAATATTATTAAATTTGAAGACTAATGGAAATAGATTGGTCACATTTTTTAAAAAAAAATGTCAGATGAATTAATGAGATTGTAAACTGTATCCAATAAATTTTTAAAAAACACATTTGAGATAAATGAGATTATTGCATTTGATAAGTAATGAAAATGGAAAGAAAAGAATGATGTGGAGAAAACAAACTATCGTTTAATATATACTAGAATAAACTTGCAGAGAGCTTCTTAGAACTATCATTTAATATAAACTAGAATAAATGTGCAGAGAGCTTTTTGGAATGAAATGATAAGTGGTGATGTTATATAATTAATAATTTAATTAATTTTACGTTGATAATATCTTAAAAGATAACAAAAAACTTGAACCTAAATACAGCTAGAAAAAATGGTTTGAACTTGAAAATGATTTTTTGTCAGAAGAATGCCACTAATTTCTTCTTTCAATAAATTAAAAATAAAAGCAGTTAAACTTAATTAAATAAGTTAAGTTGCTCTTTTTCTCTATATTTTTTTTCTTTATTATGTTGCTCTTTTACAGAGAATTGTTATTGTTATTAATTTCCTATTTTTAATGTTTCACATTTAACTAACTAATAGATTTATATATGCATCAAATCTACACTATTCTAATATATAAATTAAAATTTTGAAAAAAAAAAAGTAACTTTTTATGTAATTTATATGTAATATATTTAAGCCAGAAATTAATATCTTATAGTATTACATTTGGGGTTTTAATAAGTTTAATCTTGTGCATCCATCATTTAAATTTTTTTTAAAAGTGAATAGATAATATAAAAATTGAAAGCCTGATTAAAGATAGATTAACATTAATATTAGCATTACAGTGGGGATGCTACATCATTAGAATTGTCATCTATTTATACAACTAA
The DNA here is from genome assembly GCA_028023455.1 of Epiperipatus broadwayi. NCBI lineage: Eukaryota > Metazoa > Onychophora > Udeonychophora > Euonychophora > Peripatidae > Epiperipatus > Epiperipatus broadwayi. The sequence goes on from JAQFVV010006877.1 coordinate 151,812, forward strand.
TTGCGATTGGAAAAAAACATTTCATAAAAGATAAACAATTAAAAATGATTTAAAAAAACAACATTTTACTGTACTGCTACTTAGATTTGATACCTTTTGCGTTTTATTATTATTAATTTTCATTACAATTGTGTAAAAAGTGTCTGCAAATATGTTATTATTTTAATAACATTGTAATTATATATCCATTCAAGTGTTGTATTTTTTCCCTTCTTAAAAATCCTTTTTTTTCTTTTGAAAATGGGTTTAATTACAACTTTTAGAGGAGTTAGAGCATCATAACAGTGTATTAAATATAGATTTCTTTGTTTTTCAAACATGTTTTATCACAGTAATCATTTTTGGAAAAAAGTTTGTAAAATTTTTTTCACATTATTTTATAGGTTATTTGAATACAGACTTTCAATCTATCTTCAGCTATCCAATCTATCTTATACAACTGATACACATGACCACACACGTGTGAAAAAAGATAAATAATCTCCAATATATGTATTTCATGCTGAACCAGAACTCATCAGTTGGTCTAGATTATCATCTCCCAAACATATATACAATTAGTGCTCAGTTTATATTAAGATAGCAAATCTTCAAATTTTAATGGACAGCATGAAATATGTATATTGGAACTCATTTACCTTTTTCACATGTGTGTGGTCATGGGTATTAGTTGTATGAGAAAGATTGATAGCTAAAGAAAACTTGACAGTCTGTGTTCAAATTTCCTATAATAACATCTAAATCTCCAGATAAAATATACTTGTATTTAAATATTAACATTCTTTTATAAATGATTTTTAAAATATTAGACAGATAGTCATGTATAAGATTGGAATGTTCTTAGAACAATAACAAATATATATTTTTCCTTTTTTTTATTATGGCATTTTTATTAATTTTTTTTATTTAAATAAATTTTATAAGTGTGCTTAATGGAATACGTTCACTTTTTTCTCATATTTTGTAGGTTATACCAATGTTTCATACCAATACTTATATATATTATTTGCAGAATGCTAAGAAGGGTGGTAGTCTTTTGCATTCTCATACTGTAATGATATTTTTTGTGGATTTAAATTTTTAAAACAATTTGGGTTTCAAATAAAGGAGGCCTTCTTTTACTTAACTAAATCTGAAAACAAAAGATCTGTTGTATAGGTTAATGGAAAAAAAAAACTTATTTAACTGCACAGTAAACAATTTCATTAAAAAGTAACAGTTATCTATGTTTATATGTATAAAATGTCTTTGTTTCTATTGCTTATTAAATCAAAAATCCATGAAAATATTTAATTTAACACACACACACACACACACACACATATATATATATATATATATATATATATGTGTGTGTTATATATATATATATATATATATATATATAACAAGTCATATTTTTAGTACATGGATATATTTTATTCATTCATTATATATAAAGCAATTACTATTACCTATGCATTTATAACTTCTTTGGAAGTGAGAGGGCTTGGAACAAATTGTCATAGATGTGGTGGCTTCATTAAAATATGATACATTGACTGTATTACACAATCCATTCATGGGACAATAGAGAATATAAAAAATGTTGCAGAGATGTCTATAAAAAAATCAGCTAATGGCTAATATGATTCAGTTAATGCAGTCAAAATTATGCTACTGTGAAACAACAAAAAATTGGGTTTAAATTGAAAATATATATTAACATATTTTCTCCATAAAAATGCTCATTTTAATGTATTAAATATTCCACAAAAGTATATTTTGCAGCTATTTTTTATTTTGCTTTAGTAGATTTCTTTAAGATCTTATATTCAATAAAAACATCAGTATAATTTTAACATAAGCAAATATATACATACATGAATCCAAAACATATGTTCATATATGTATACATATGTGTGTATATATGTCTTTATGTGAAAACAACTTTTGGATTATTCTATCTGGATAACATAAGTATAGTTCATGAGCAGCCAAACTTATAGTTGAACTTATAAAAGGTATTTTTATTTTTTATCTGTTATGTCTTCATTTTATTCCACACATATCAATTGATTAGTAGCAGAACCTGCTCACAGATGAATGTAACCATTTTACCTCCAAAAGAATAAAAACAATATTCCACCAGATTTGAATTTTGTGATGACTACCCAAATCATTTTGTGAACTACAAATACATCCATAAAAAAACACAAATGTTTCACTATTTCCTTTATTTGATTTTTATAATTTTGTCTTTTTCTGTAGCAAATCTTTATTTCTGAAATATTTCAATGCAATATAATTGTTGTACTGTAATGTATTATGATTTCTTCCTTATTTTCCAATGAAAGCAATTACCATTGCACTTCTTTAGAATGTCTTTAAAATAATCTTAATATTGTAAATGGCGTCAGACTCTATCATGAACCCCTCTCACTCATTCACTATAGAATATCATTATAATAACAATACAACTACAGTCAAATATTCAAAAGTCAGTTAATTGTATCTAATTTTTATTAATTAATGCTACTAATGATGAATAGTTTTATCACTTAATTTTTTTTTAAAATAAATTTTCTAAAATTTTATTTCAGTAAAATAAAATAAAAAATAGAATAGATATAAAATAGTGACTATTGTTGAGTCGAAAATATTCTTAATTGTAATTTTTTTATATTAAAATTTTTTTTATTTTAAACTTTTAAAAATAGTGAAAACAAACACCGTTTTTTTGTAATTCAATGACTTTAATATTAAGTTAAATAAAATCAAATATAATTTTTGAGAAATGAAATAGGAGCTTGTTACATTTCATATCATTAATTTCATTTATATAAATGGATTTCAATAATTTGACTAAGCACATGCTTCATTATTAATTTAACTACAATTACAGTTTTAAGAGGAAGATGAATCAGGAGTGAATCAGTACCAAAAAAAAAAAGATATTTGTTTATTAGTACCTGTCCTCACTGCTGCAATTTGCTATGTCATTATCTAAATTTTAAAAATACTTAGCTCTACATTATAAAATCAAAAATAAGCAAAATAAAATAAATATATATATTATTTGGAAAAGAAAAAAAATATGTTTTTATATATAAACTATTTTTTTCTATTATATATAAATGTGTTGACAAAGTGGTAGATGAGATCTAAAAGTGTATAGATTATAACACAATCTATCACTGCCAGTGCTCAGTCATCATATGCCCTCCAGAGCAACAAACAATTTGATTATTATTATTTACCATTTATATTATGTATATACAGCTAATTTTTTAGCTTTTATAATTAAGTATTACCACATATAATGTTATGTGTGTGTGTGTTAGCTAAAGTTTATGAAAACTTATATCATATGTAATTGTATTATGTTTTAAGGTTTGAAGAAGATTTTGATTCACTCAAAACTGTCATATAAAGCATTGCAAAACATGAATTAATATAAATGCAGATTTGTATGTTTTTTGTAAAACTTCAACATGGTATTGTGGTTAATACATTAAACTGATGTGCCCATTATCTGGGTTTAAATCCAAATTAAAGCCAGAAAATTTTCATTTATTTAAGTAATTTTAATATTTTGTTTACATGACAGCTTATGGTCAATCTAACAAACTATCCAATATTGGTCAGCAAATAGTCATTCAGTTTTTATTAGTTTAATGACTAATTTAATATAATAAATTGTTTTATTTTTTATAAAAATTTGAATATATATATATATTTGCATATAAAAATAAGAATATATATATATATTTGCATAAGTTATAAGAAAAGAAAATATTTATAAAATGCATACATCAAAGAGAAGGAAGAGAAAAAAATGTAATGATGGTGTAATATATGATAGTTTAAAGTTATTTAGAAGTATTAATAGGTAAATGACATTTAGAAAATAAAGACAGGAATATTCGAATATTAATACAATATTATTTGTACATTATGGCATTGCCTTGGGTGATTGCATACAATGGAAGAGCAGCAGACTCTGGAACTTGAAAACCAGGTAACATGTTTAGCTTCATAACTCCAGTTTTTCAGCTTTTTATGAACCCTTAGCAATAAAAGTATTAAATTATTTGCTTATAATGAAGCTTAGTTTAACAAAACTGTGAAAGTTATGTAAAATGTGGAATAAAGTAGCTTAAATTTTATGAGACAATAAATTAGGCAATAAAAATTATTAAATATTTTATCTTAGGTTATTTTTGAATAGAGAAAAAAGAGTAAAACTATTTTTTCAAACATTTGAAATATTATTTTAGAGGAATTATAAAATAAATATTAAAATATACAGCTAAATATCATAGTATTAAAACATGGATGAAAATGTTAAATTAAAATTTAAAAAAAATAGATTGCATATGTTTTTATATGTTATCACCTATGGGAGATGTATTAGAGAAAACAGTGGGATATAGAAGTAAAAAAGAATAAGCATTAAAAGGCCTAACTTTTGAATATATAAAATAAATATCTATTTCTTTATTCAACTGTTCTACTCAAATAAAAGTAGTAGAGGTTTATCCAATACTTATTTTAAAAATGCTGATGTATCGTAAAGATTTCTTTGTTCTCCAATTCTTACCTCATCTTTGTAAATGATTTTTTTACTATATTTAATAGAATCATAAAGTATTGTTACAATGTAGCAGTTTTTTTAAAAAATAACAGGCTCATTTTTTACTGGAAGCAGCTAAATAAATTCTCTATTTTTTTAAATATCTTTTATTAGTACAATGATGGTTTAAGTAAACTTAATTTTTCCATAACTCAGTCTTATTTTGTCTTTTCGAAAATATAATTATTCTTTTTTTTTTACTTTTAATATCCACTAATTTTTAAATAGCAGTGTTATTTTTTATTATTGTTGTCAATAAAAATAAAGCAAGGTAAAGTGTAAATCCAGCTTTTAGGCTATAACTTCAAAAAATATGAAACGACTATATTGAGTATATAATAAAACCTCTATTGTCAAAGTTGCTTTTCAAAAAATTTGAATTTCTCGGTTAAAAAATATTTTTTTCTTCTTCCAAAATTTAATTTCCCATTGAATGCTTTTATTCCCTTTTCACCTATTAAACACTATTCAGATAGTTAAGGATTTCTCTTTTAACATCATTCTGATGCTAGTTTTTGTAGCTTTCGTATATATTTGCAAAACATTGAGTTATTTGTTAGGGAGTTTTTGTTTTGATAATATTATTTTTTTAAGTGTGGAAAACTATTTGACAAAAGAGAAAAATCAAAGATACTTAATTTATAAATATTATAGACAATATATTAAATAAGCAATATCATTGTGCATTTTACACAAATTATGGAAAGTTGGCCATTTTATGGGAATATTAGTATTGTGTGTCTTTATTGCGATTTTTTTTTTTATTTATTTATTTTTTTTAATTGTAGCTATTAAATGCTATTCAGAATGGCATACACTGCTGTGAGATGGTTAGAGCTATTGTGGGTTTTTTTGTATTGATATATTAAATACTGCGGGAATTTACTTCAGAATATTTTGATATATTATTATATTATAATGGCCATGTTTATTCTAAAACTGCTCTCTATTCCTCTACTTTTAAAAATAAAGGCTCAAGTTAATTTATTGTTTTCTAACACCCTTAAAATAATCATCTGGATAAATAATCCCACTTTCCAATTCTGCTCAATCTTATTTCTTATATTCCTTCTATATTGAAATCTTGATTAAAAAATTATATTTCCCCTTTTTATGACAATCATTTTTTAAAAAAATAATATTAAATGATATCTTCTTTTTTCTAAACAAATCATTTTTATAATCCCCATTTTTTTGACTAGTTGGTCATATATTTATGGTTGCATTAAAAAAAAATACAACTGTAAATATTAATAAATAAAATAAAAGATAAAAAGATTTGGAGAAGGTAATACTTGTGATTTGTAAGACCAGCTTTATGCAGATAACTAAAAATAATGATATACTTATCATAAAAAAAATCTACTCTAGTTAATAAAAGATTGTTTTAATATCTTATTTAACTAACATCTTGAAATGATGGTTTTTAATTTTATATTTTTTGTAGCAAACTTTTTTATGCCTTCAGAATTGTGTATTATTGTAAATAACGATTGCATTTTATTATATTCCAAATAAAAATCAATACTATGAGTTTGATTATCATAAAAATTACTTTCATGTTGATAATAAAATATCATTTTAGATAGTTATATGTCATTCAACAAAGGATAATTTTACTATTGTAGAATCTATATTATCACAACCATACAGATAAAGAACATACTAATAAGTACTGCATTTATTTTTAAATAATAAAAATACAGTATTATTAGATTACATAATATGGAAGCAAATGAATTATTTTACTTTTATGCAATAGACTTGGCAGAATAATACCTATATATAATTGAATATCTTCTTTTATTGAGAGATTAAAAAAAGTTTGAATGCCAGTAAAAGATCTGAACTTGTTTTATAAATCTTGAGATCTGGAGTTTATCACTGTACCAATGCATCAAACTAATGTGGACAAGATATTAGGTTTATAAATAGTTAAAATTAATGGAATTGGTTACATCTCTTTAATAAAATAATCTGTGTTTTTATTTGTTCAATGCAATAACATGTTAACACTCTTTTATCAATTGAACTATTTCAATCATCTAATATTAAGTATTGAATGTCTTTAGAAAAATCTAACTTGATTTAAATTTTCCAATTATGTCTTAATTGTTAGTAACATAACACATGTTTATATATGCACAATGTTTTGAGTGATATTATTGATGTCTTATTTTTAGGTGTTTCTGATCTGAGTGACAATACTAACATGGAAATCAAACCCAGATTTTTAAGATTCTTAAATATTGAAATTTAAAGAGATGCTTTAATTCACTGAACCATCCTGTCGAAGTCAACAGTCAGTAGAAATTTCATATATTTATCTATGGGGTTCTTTCTGATTTCTTTATCTTTTTACTAAGAAAAAATTTAATTAATGATTTGCATATATTAAGTATAATCAGACTAACTTAACTAATGGGGTGATTCACCATTACATAGAAATAGTTTGTATGGATTTTCGTCTTTGTACATTTTCCTTTCTATCCAATACTTTTGTATATTTCCAATTGAACATATTTTCATTGGTAGATATAGGCATGCTACTTTAGTCAGATCTGTTTTCTATCTTATAATCTTTAGTTTATGCTCTTGAATTCTCTTTTTGACTAGTCTCACTAATATATATTTTCTCACTTTTGCATGCAGATTTTGCTTTTCAGCATTTCAAGTTTAGGCTTTGTAGATATTAGAATTTTTCATTATGTAGTATGGCTCTGGAAAGCTGATCTGATGTTATATTGATTGTAGATTTTTTTAAATTTGTATAGTATTTTGGTATATATGGCTTTATTACAGTACCAATAGTTGTTTTTTTCTATGATTGTTCTTTTTGCTCTCTATTTAAGGTTTTTTAATGAAGCTGAGGGGTAATCATTTTTTATTAGAGGTTCTTTTATATAGAACTTTTCTTTTATTAAATCACTAGTTTTTTACCCAACTTAGTAGTAGTATAACTTCAAATTTTGTGCTTCTGGTGTGATTGGATGAACATAATAAATATTTTCTTCTATGAGTGGGTTTCTTTATTTTTATTATGCCATGTGGGAATATTGTCATAAAAAATTTCAAGAATTTCAATTTTTGACTTTTTCTGACTCTATTGTGAAATTTAATTAAAGAGGATATCTTGATATTGTTTCAGAAAACAGGAAGTAGTAAACATACAAAACAATGTATAATCTAGTAGTCATACTAAAGTTTAGGTGAATGTGGACTAATCCTTATGGTTGTGTTTTCATGTTCCTCCATGTAAATATTGCTAAAAAGGCGTGTATTCTGTGTTTTTTTGAAATGATGTTGTTGCTACACAGAATATTATCAATAGGAAGAGTTGTTCTGGTTTGTAAGCTATTATCACCAGTTAATTTCTTTCTTACAATAGAAATGTTTTTATATGTGGTACATTTGTATATAAACTTTTCACATCAAAGCTTACTAAAATGCCAGTTGCTTCAATTCTCATTTTCTTGATTAATTATTCACAATGTCTAAAATCTCTGCCACATGACTGGGTATTGTAGATAAAAGGGCTAAGAACTTTGAAAGGAAATTAATCAATTGTCACAAGGTGAATTTTTAAAACTAATAATAGTTCTTAATGAAAGAGATTCTTATGAATTTTATTTGATGAAACATGATACTAGTTTATTTTTTTCTGAATCACTGATGAACCTGCAATGCTTTCTGACTAATTCCTGCAACTTTGTTTCTGTACTTGATGCCAAATTTTTTGCCACTTTTATGTATTGACTCTCTATGGAGAATTATTGTATTGTGTTGTCATAATCCATTATATCCATTACAATTTTGCATTGTTTTTGTGAGCAGAAAAAATGATTATACATTTATCAACTTTGAAGGATTTAATTGCTTTTTCTCATCATATGATATGATTGACTTTAATTTTTGTTGCAAGTCATGTGTTTGTTTTATTATCCTGTGTAATTCTATTGTATCTTCTATAGATAATTTGTCTGTGATTTTATCAGTGGCTGCCATTATATCTAATAAAGGGATATTATATGGTGTGATAGAAAAGTTTATTTTTTTTTTAAGAGACAGAAATTTCAGTATCTGTTAGGCGTTTAGACTTAAGATTTTTAACAAATGAAGTGAGCACAATGTTTGGTAAATTATAACTTTTGATATGCACATTTAGATTTGTATGTTTTTTTTCTTTTGGCATTCTTTTATTTTTCTATGTAATGTTAGAACATGATTTTATTACTGTTGAAAAACTTTTGTGAAGTTTTTAAGTAAGTTTACTTTTAAAAGTACATTATTGATGGGATGCAACATGGAAAACTTTTGAACATTTATTCTTTCTTTTAACAGAATTTCACTTGATCTCTGTGTAATTTTTTCAGCTCTCTAAAAGTGAATTGAAGGTTTTAATTGCAAAACCTTGGACACTATCCCTTCAGATTTAAATTACATAGAACATTGATTTTTTTTACTTTGGATATTTTTTAGTAATGTCTAACACTTCATATAGTATAGGGTCCATAACAACTACCACTTGAAACAATGTGCATCTACTGACCTGTGCGATACTACTAACAGTTGAATGTAATTGGACAATTTAAATAAAGTTAAATTTTTTTAAAGACATTAAATATTAATATTAGGTGATGGAAATGATACAGTATATAAATACAACTAAAATACCATCAACACAAACCTTTAGGAAAACCACTTGTGAATATCTGACATTCTACATAAAAATGTTTTCAATATATCTAACTAATAAATTATTATTAAGCTGATAAATTCTTCAAGTCAAAAATTGCTCAGAATTATTTTTCTATCACCAATTAATAAGGCATTTGACTTTTATTTGTAAATAAATTACAAAATTAAACTCTTTATATTTGTAATTATCTATTGGAGTATATCAGTAATTAGTGTTTTAATTATTAATTGTTTCTATAAAAATAAACTTTATTTAAACTTGTCAGACATTCATTGATTAATACAACATACATGTCAGTATATCACATAATGTTTCAAGTAAAATTATTCTTTTTCATATATTGCTAACCTGAGCAAGGATAATAATAACACATGAATTGAACTGTTGACCTTTGGATTTAAGAAATATTGCATTTGAACTGGTACTGTAGCAACTAGGCTTTGACAAAGGCAAATTGTTTGTAGTCTTGTTTTAAGTTCAGTATTTCATGAATCTAAATGTCATTGATTTGATTCCTATACTAGTATTATCACTGGCCAAAATAACACCTAAATATCAGCAAAAAATAATATTATTCAAAACACTATGATTTTACTAACCTATATGTTATTATAAACAATTGAATCTACTTGAAAACTGTAAATAAAGTTTCAATGTTTCTAAATACATTCAATAATTAAAAACCTAAATACTGAAAATACTCCAAAGTACAATTAAAAATAAAATATTGTTCTTACAAATGTATTTTGCATTCACATCATTAAGAACATTGAGCAATAATTTTTAAATGCTTTTATTGAAATTGATAAATTGATTTATTTATTAACTTTTGATATTTTTTAAGTTCATGAAATTTTAAAATTGATATTTAATATATTTCAATTCAATAAAATTGTTGAAATCTGGTATATAACTAAGTAATACTAGACTAATTTGTATGAGACACTCATCTATTCAGTTGATCAAATAGCTTATATATAAAACAGAGTATGGGAAAAATATTAAAAATATTCAATGATTTTCTGTATCACTGTTAAAAATTATTACTTGAACATTCATTTGTTTTAAATAACACTCATAAGAGGGTGGTATATATAAATATTTTCAATTTAATAACATTTTATAAGCTTTAAAATTAATATTTAATCAATGTTAATTTCAAAATAATTTGTTGAATTTGTGTACATTTCTTTAAAATCTCTATGAAAATGATATAACACATTAATATTTTTAATTGGGGACTTATATATATATATATGTCAACAATTTTAAACAAAAACTTACTGATTTTTTATACACATATAATTTTTATGTACACATACTAAATATGATCTATGCATAAATAATTAATTCACTGCAGAAATTATTAGTGGTATATATATATATATATATTAAGTGGGAAATGGATTTAAAGTAAAACTATATATATATTAGGTGAAGCATTAATAAAATGTTAAACACTTTTCCATTTACAATAATATTTTACACTTTTAATCACTTATATATGCATATATTATTATGTAGCCATACAAAATATGGTATATGCATAAAGAATATACATTTTAACATATAGTATAAATATCTAATGTTTTATATATATAATTAAATACATGCATATTGGCTATATTAAACTTAATATAATTATAAAAGACTACAACTTATATTTTGTATATATGTGTGGGAAATGGAGATCAGACCAACTTATGATTGTTGATTCAGTATGAAATATGAATATTGGAGATCATTTATTTTGTTCCATGTATGTGGTTATGTATTTCTTTTGTATAAGATAGATTGTATGGCTGGGGGAGTTTTAGAATATGAGTTCAAGTCCTTTATATATATATATATATATATATAAATTATAATACACTTTTATATATATATTGTACCCTTACTTCTCGATGTATAATATACTTTGAAATACGACTAGCTCAATTAAATCATAATGCTTAATTAAAATTTGCATATCTACCTTTAATTTACTTTTATACTATCATATTCTAATTAAATTTGTTATTAATTATCAAAATCAATATTTCTTTATCATATACTAATTAAATAAGTATCTATCAAAATCATGAGACTGTGAAGTAAAGTTACAAAGTAATAAGTAGATTTACATTGAGTCAATATCTTCCAAACATATTATCTCAATGGCATAAGAATACTATTACCTCCTTATTAACTTACTACTACCTCTATAGCATTCTTATGGCTTTTAAATGAAATAAATTATCTTTAATAATAATAAAAATAAATAAATCTTAACTTTTAATTTTTAGAATATAATTAAATAATCTCAGGTTCTTCTAATTATCTTAAAGTAATGATAACTCATGTAAATAAGTATGATATGGGATTTTATATCAAACCTAAATACACCTAACTTATCCTAATAATAATATAGTACTAATCTTAGAGTATAACTTAATCTTATCTATTTCCGTTATATTATTAAGTATTCAATAAATAAACAATCATATGTATATTTTTTTATTTTCATATAGTATCTTAATTTTGGAATAAATCAAAATCTTATAATTCAATAATCTGTGGCAATAAATAATATTGTACTCTTATATTATGCATTATAATTACTCTATGACCATTGTAATATGATGTAATAATGTCAATCAATTCTCATAAATGATAATCATGAAAATATTGTATTTATTTCTAAAATAATATTAATAAATTCACATTGTGCAAACATTATGTTTCTTCAAATTATCTGCTGTCAAATGCTGTGGTGTAAAATAATAAATTCGACACACTTTTCAAACAAATTAAACAAATTTATTTATATTAACTTTGATTAAAAATTTATTTACAATATTTACAGTTCAAATTATGAAAACAAAGAAAATAAAATTAAGAAAATAATAATAATACAATATGTTTACACTATTAATAACTCATACTTCTATAAGTAATTATACATTCTTTAAATGCTGTATTAATAACATTAAAGTATGTTTTCAAAACTCAGACTTTAAATAAATACCAGTGAACTTCACTTATCACATAGAAAAATTTATGTAAATAATCTTTATGTAGCATATGTAAACAATTAAACTTTATTAATTAAATTGCTACATCACTTAAGTATTGCTATTATTCATTTTATAATGTACTAGTATGTGTTTACTTTATTATCAGCATTACTTTAATAACATAATATAGAAACTAATGTATCCTTGTAATGTAATAACAAATAATTGATTATAATTTTATATTTCACTTAATGCAATTCATGCTATATGTTTTTATTAAATATGCATTACATATATGTACTGTTAAAATAATAATATTTAAATTATTCATCAATTTCAAATTCATAAAGCACTATATTAGATAAATTTTATGATTCTTTTCTGTGTGAAATTATTACTTTAATCCATGTGTTATACTACTCCTTCCTAATAAATTTCTATCTACAAAAACATCCTTTAAAACTTATTTAAACTTTCCGGAAAAACAATCATCTAGTTTACATAAATACTAATTATTCAAAACTATTTATACCTCATCATATTCAGTAAACCTTTAATTCAAACATAAACTTCTACATAAAACTTAACTTGATTTATCTAATAAAATATAATAAAATATAAACTTTGAAATCTCTTCCTAACTTTTAAATAAAATAATTACTGATATGAATAATAAATATAATTTTAATACTCTAACATAATAAATAATAAAAAATAAAAATCAAAAATTATTTACGAAAGAATCATATAATTATTTCTAAGCTTTTTATGTAATGTTGTATCATATTTATATCATAAATTCAAATTATGCATATTTAAATAAAACTGTCACTGCCAATATAATGTGTGTGTATTTTTAAAATAATCATACATTCATTCAAAATAACATATCATTCGGTTGATCTAAAGAAAACATATTAAATACATTAAAATTATTATTATATAATTTTTACCATCAATAATGTCCTAATGTACAGTCCATCTTCCAATATTCTTCGGAATTACAGCTTCATAAAATAATTCACATTTACACTGACTATCATTCTTTAACATATTACGTTTTATATTAATTATAAGATAAACTTATGCAATTACTTATTATATTACTTTAGTTATTATTTTTAAGAAATGTACCTATCTTATTTTTAATAGATTAATAATATTTAACTTTTATATTAAATAAATAAAAGAAAATTTATATTACATAAATCCATCGATGTTTTCTTTTTCACCATAAAGTTTTTTAATCCTAGGCACCTATTCATTAGCACACCATTTCCTGTTTCCGGTCCATCACGTGTTTTTTTAAAAGTTTATGAAAAACGAAAACGTTCTTTTTAAAATAAAATAAAAGTTCCCCACAAGAAAACAAAACAAAATTAAAATAGTTTATAAGATCCTGGTTTAGTTCTTTTAAAAATATTATTCAAAAGTTATTATTTTAATTTAGTCTTTAGTTTTATGAAAAACTATCATTTAATTATTTTAAATTAACTGGGATGTCCACGTATCACTTGCGCATTTCTTATCAACATATCTAGGTAAGAATAAGCTTCTTTATTTTATAAACGACCTGCGTTTAAATTATTTCAATATAATAATTTTATTATATTAAGATTTTTAGCTAATTATATTTCAATTGACTTGCCTTTAAAATTATCAATATTCAGTCTTTAAAACATGAAGACTTAACAAGGCAAGTATTTATAAAACTACTTTCATTTTTAATATCTTTACTTAAGATATATTTTTAAATTTATAGCTTGCAAAAATACTTTCTTTACACAAAAGTATTTATTCTTTAAAATATCTATTTTCTAATAGGCAATAGTAATTAGCTTTTAAAATTATATACTATCCAAAATACTACTTTTCTCCATCTTGTAAATTTCCGAACTAATCCAGCGTTTGTCATATTTCTAAGGTAAAGTTTCCGATATATTTTCACTATATATGATGTTCCCATGACCATTTGCTTGCAAATTGAGATTCAATTTAGAGACGGCTGATTGGGAAAAATTAAATTAACACTGCATATCTATTATTTAAAACTTTTATAGATTATTTATAACGACACTCTTGTAATTTTTTAAAAATGATTTTAGAGCGTCTATAAATTTACTTAGCTATTTTTCTAATAGCACAATTAACTTGAAAATTCAATCACGAAGTCCTCTCCTAACAATTGAACTGAGCTTTTATACCGGAAGAAACTTCCCATTTGATTGGTAGATTAAACAATCAACTTGCTGGCTTATTTACATATTTACCAACAACACAAAATTAAAAATAAATAATGACTTATTTAATATTTAATATTTATTACATTATTACATTTCTAAAATAATCTTTATCGTTCATTTAAATTTATTAAACATTCTTTTAAAATATTCTTACTTACTTGATTTTAATTTTAACTTTTATAAAATTATTTAAAATAAACTAAGTATTTTTTATACATCATATTTTTAAAACAATATTTTAAAATCAGATTTAATATTCTACATTGATTTATCTTTATTTTATCTCGTGATAACTCACGTATTATTTATAAATTTTACAACATAATTTTTTAAAATAGTTTTGCAACTTTACTAAATAACTTCCAAGCATGCTTGTGTATATTTACTTAACATCTGTTTTTTTATAACACAAGAAACGCTTATCAACGTCCAAAAATAAACTAACAATTGCATTTTTTAAAATAAATATTTTTAAATAAATAAAATATTATAATAGATTTTAAAATAATTATTTGATATTATTAAAATCAAATATCAATCTTCTATTTAAGTACTTATAATAATTAATAATATTTACATTCTCTTATAATATTATTTTATCAACAATAAATATATGCATTTAATTTTAACTTGTCTTTTAAACACCTTTAGCTTTAAACACCTATTTATTAAATATATTCATGCAGTATTGATTATGGCCATTTTTCTCAACCATATATTATAATCATCATCATTTAAAATGTCTCTCTCAATATCATCACAATTTTACATATCAAATACTCATAGATTGCTTTAATTAAACTTTTTGAAATATTACCATAAGCAAAATTAACATCACATATTCAAATATATCTTAAATTTAAAATTTTTAATAGATTAGCACAAAAATTAGATGGTGACCCATACTTAATATCAGTCATAAAATAAACTAATAAATTGCATTTTTAAATAAATATTTTTTAAAATAAATAAGATATTATAATAGATTTTAAATAATCATCCAATATTATTAAAATCGTTATTATCTTCTATTTACATCTACAATAATTAAAATATTTATATTTTTAGAATATTATTTTAATAACAATAAACATACATTTAATTTACTTGACTTTAAATACTTAGTTTTAAATATTTATTAATTAAATATTCATGTAGTATTGATTACAGTCATTTTTCCAACTATATATTATAATCATCATCATTTTAAAATGTCTTCCAATACTAGTGATACCAATATATCAAATACCTAAGAGATTGTTTAATTAAACCTTTGGAATATTACCATAAGAAATTAATAATTATTGCTATCTAAATATATTTTAACTTTAAAATTTTTAATAGATTAAGACAAATTAGATGGTGACCATACAAAGTAAGCACATATTCCCCTCTCCTCTGATAAAATTTTAAATTTAATATCCATCTTCATTCTTCTTAATCATATCATCATCTTCATCTTTCTTTATCATTAAAATATTATAACAAATTATTTTAATACAAAATTTTATAAAAGTACTTGAAATAATGACTTTAAATCTCACTGAAAATACTCCCTTAAATAAAAAACTACAATAATTTCTTTTACCTATAAATTAAGTTTCCATCTTTCTTTACCATTCCTAATTAGGTTGTTTTCTTTTATTTCTAATATTTCCCTATAAACATTAAATATTTAAATTTTTAAATACACTCATATAAACTACTGAAAATACATATTCATAGTTAATACTATATTTTAAACTACTTTATGTATTTTACCCAAAATCATTGCTAGTTTCATTAGGCAATTTTATAGATCATTGTTTAATAAATCTATATACTTCTCATCTTAACAGATTAACTTGATCTCTTAAGATTGATCAACTTCATGATCATTACTATAATATAAAATTAATCTTTCTTCAGAAGATCACTAAGATAATTTAAATATATGAGTCTATATACTTTATCTTTACTACCTGAACTTTTGCTTAAATACATTTACTTTAATATTAATTTGCTATTTTATTTTTAGTCATTCTGACCAAAATTTGGTTTCTCCCAAAATATTATTGGCTAACTCAATAAATAATATCTATTATATATTCTGTAAACTTCTTCACTAATCTTATCTATTCATAACTCATTCCATATACTAAATTATTTCCTTATGTAAAGCACTATATTTAAACATTATGCATTAAAACTTTGTTCACAATACATTTCAAAATTGTAAACTACACTTCAAGAAAGGGAATTAAGCTCCTTATCATAAGTTCCTTTTTTCTCCCATCTAAAGCTAATATAACGTACTTCCTCACTTTCGGAAGGTTGCCATAGGAATATCTCGCGTTTACCACAAAACAAAAAAAATACTAATATAATACATGTTATACCATTATCAAATACACATCTTCTTTAAGAATTATTTGTCTTAATTATTAGATATCTTCTTCTCTAAATTCCAAACCAATTTTCTTCTCCTTTCTAATTTAACTTTTTACTACTAGTTTTACTAGCTGGTCTCTTACAATTGTGGTCACACCACTAGTAGAAGGCTGATTATGAATCATCACTTAGTCCCTATTTGTATCATATTTGACATTTCTTAAATATGAGACATTTTATCTCTCTGCCTTTGTACTCAAATCTTTTCTAAACTCTCCAGATCTTCACCCAGTATTGACACTAATAATGGATACAACGATAATTATTCGATCCTTATTTACCCTAAACCCATTATCCACTTAGTAATTTTGCTACTTCAGACATCCAGATTTCTGAGACTTCAATTGTCCCACGGTCAACAATTATCAACAATTGTCCCACATTTTTAGGTAGTACAGTTTCAACTATCCGACAATCTGTCTTCGATAATGGTATTGCCAGCTAACGCCTTCTAGACGACGTTTTCTGATTCCCAAAAAGTTGGTAGCTGCTCTTGCTAACATGGCTTCCTCTTGGGTAATTTGATACCCATCGCAATCCTGTTTGTCGAGTTCAAAAGCTCCCAACAATAAAATGAAATCACCACATGTCATTGGCTTCTCAAATAGGATTGCCACCAATCTTTAGCAACTCCATATAAATGATTGCCAGCACACCAGCCACTCCCTTTTTCTTTTTCAGATAGCGAATATACGAAAACAATCATCTAACTGTTTAAAAACCTGAGGGATTTTTCCATGTATTCCCTTTAAATGGTTTAACTTTCATAAACCTTAGTTATTGAATTATTTGTATTTCGTGACTAATCACTTCTTCTAGTCGGTTCATTAAGTCAGATTCCCTTCACAGTATTTTCTAACTGATTATTACTATTACTACCTTGATAAATAATTCTATATTATTTATTTGTGAATAAATCAATATAGTCCTTATATGCCTTACTACTATTTCTCTCCTTTAAATACCTCTTTGTAAGTATTTAGCATTTTCATTTCTATCTGATCACATACTTTTGCTGAAATTTCCCTTCTAAGTCCATTTGCTCTAAGCACTTGCTTTACATATCCTTTTTGTTCTTTCAAACTCATCTGAAATCTTTGTCTAATTTCTTTATACTTGTCCTCTGTCTTGTTCTATCATACCCGCTTGATCCCTTATATCCCTTTGAATACTGCTTTATATTCTCTCCTACTTTCGATCTATATTTATTTTCATCAACTTCCTTTGACATCTAAATCTTTAAATTTTTCTACTAACTCCTCTCTATTTTACTTTGTGTTCCTTGTTCTGAACTAAGGCACTTAATACTTTAATATCATCATTAATATTAACAACTTGTTCTTAATTTACTAATCTCGACTATCCACTTTTAACTTATAGTCATCAAATTTTTAAAGTTAAATTAGTTGTCATTAATTCACATTGATCATAGTTTCGCCATTTGATTCGACTCCTTAATTGTGCTTTCTGAAATTCATGTAATTTTCTTTCTTAAAAATTCTTGATTTCATCATCAATTTTATATTTAATTTAAAGACCAACCACTTTTCATTTTTATCAAACTTAGGACCCATATTATCCATTCATCTTCCATTTTTTTATTAAACTCATTATAACTGTAATATCCCTTTATTTCTGCTCTATTAGAACTACTTCCTTTTCTTATTTCTTTTCTATATTTATATTCATACCTTTTCTATTTTTCCCTTAAAGATTTTATTTCCACTTTCATCTTTTCATTTCTTCTTTTAAAGAATCAAACCTAACACTATTTGTATAACTCTTTCCATTTTTCATTAAATTCATAAGACCTTGACCATTAACCCTTAATATGTCATAATACTAGCTATTGAAAAATATCATTTTCAGTTTTTACTACTTTCATCTGTCGTTTTGTACTATCTTCCCTCCTCTATTTCATTATCCATATTTTGAGTATTTCGTCATTTCGAATCTGTTAATTCTCTATTTTTATCACACAGCTATTATCCTCAACAACAAATTCGACATTTCAACTTCGAGATCTTTATCCCAATTACTCACTTTTATTTTCTTTTTAAATTCAATTCTATTATTAATATATTACGTATCAATATTTTGTGTCAATTCCTCATCAACCTTCCCATCTCCAATTGTAATCACTTTATAACTAATCATGTAAATAGAATAACCTTAAAAAACTCTACACTATTTATTATTAAATAATTGTATAACTTCAACAATAAAATCAATGATTTATTTTCACACCCATGATCCATGACAATTTGTACATAATATATAATATTAAATATACATTTAAATATTTCTAAGAATTGATATGGTCATATTATAAAATAACTATTTGCCAGCATTTTTATAACTATATATTCATCATTTATTAATCTAAACTCAATAACATATACTTTAATTTTAAATAACTTCATATTATAGATAAGTACATGAAAACATAATAACTTTACTAATAAGATCTTTATTCTATTTATAATCAACATCTGGAATTAATCATCAATATTGTGATAAAAATACGTAATTATTTATGTTAACAACATACTAATCACTAACTCCTAAAGTATATATTTTAATACATACAATTATTTTTATTAATAATTATACCTATCATTTTATTCTCATTAACATATATATTATTCCTAAAATTATGTATCTTATTCTAATTAACATCTAAGCTTCAAAATGATTAGTTATTAAAATCTTTCTTTCTATCTATCGGGCCGATAAAACTGTAACCTAACATATCAATGCCTTTCATGTTGTCATGCCAAATCTTTTCTCTAACCATCAAGCCTATAAAAATTGTAATCCTAATATATTTGGGAGCTCCATTGCTGCCATTGATAAAATCCTCTTTACCTTAAATTCTGTTTCGATGCATAATATAACTTGAAACATGACTAGCTTAATAATTATAATGTTTGTTAAATCTCCATGTTTATCTTTAATATACTTTTATATATCATATTCAAATTAATTTATTATTAATTATCAAAAATCAATATATTTATAGTATGTACCAATTAAATAACATTTATCAAAATCATGAGACTGTGAAGTGCAGTTATGTGCCACAGTGAGATTTACATTGAGTCAATATCTTCCAGACATTGTCTCAATGTATAAGAATACTATCACCTCCTTATTAACTTACTACTACCTCTTATAGCATTCTTATACTTTTAAATAAAATAAACTATCTAAATAAATAATAAATAAATAAATTCTAACTTCTTTAATTTTAGTAACTAAATAACTTCAGGTTCTTCTAATTATCTTAGTAATGATAACTCACAAATAAGTATGATATGGGATTTTACATCAAATCCAATACACCTACAATTTATTTTAATAATAATAACAACATAATCTTAGAGTATAACCTTGAATTTTCTCTTCATTTCTGCATCAATAATCATATCAATAATCACAACATGTTATCTTTATTTTCATATACATCTAATTTGGAATAGACTAAAATCTTATAATTTGTTAATCTGTAATAATAAAATAATATTGTATCTTTATATTATGCATTATAATTATTCTATGACATTGTAATATATAATGTATTAATGTCAACTAATTTTAAGTAAATGATAATCTAGTAGTGATATATTTGTTTCAAAATAATATTAACAAATTCACATCAGCAAATATTACAGTCCAAATTATTCGCTGTCAAATGCTGTGGTGCAAAATAATGAACTTTGATAATACCTTAAAACAATAAATTTAAATAAAGTTGGTTTAATAACACTCAACTAAAAAATTTATTTACAACATTTATGGTAGCCTAAAATTATGAAAAACAAAGAAAATAAAAATAAGGAAATAATAATAAATATGTTTAATGTTAATAACCTACACTTTACAAAGAATTATATCTTTTAAAATGCTGCCAATAATGCTATTTAAAAGTAATAAGCTTTCAAAACTCAGACTTAAATAAACATTATGAATTTATAATTAGTTAACATGGAAAAATTTGCAAATGATCTTTATGTAGCATATGTAAACAATTAAACTTATTAATTAAAATTACATCATTTAAGTATTGCTATTATTCATTTTATATAATTGCATTTAGTAAAGGTGTTATTTTATTACCATATTTATTTTAATAGTATAATATAAACTAATGTATCCTTAACGTAATAATAAATAACTGACTATAATTTTATATTTCACTTATCAAATTATACATATGGTTTTATTAAATAATGATTATATATATAAATGTTAAAATAATAATATTTAAATTATTCACCTAATTTCTAACTATAAAGTACTATATTATTAAATTTTATGACTTTTCTTAGCAAAATTATTACTTTAATCCATGTAAGTTATATTACCCCTTCCTAATAAATTTCCTATCTACAAAACATCCTTTAAAAGTTATTTAAACTTTCCGGAAAAACAATCATCTACTTTACATAAATACTAATTATTCAAAACTATTTATACCTCATCATATTCAGTAAACC
>JAQFVV010006877.1:174568-247068 GCA_028023455.1 Epiperipatus broadwayi
GAGGGAATACGGCTAACCCTGAAAAGATCCAGGCCATCCAAGAATTCCCTGTTCCGAAGAAGAGAAAGGATATCAAAGCATTTCTCGGAATGTGCACCTTCTATAACAAATTCTATGAAAACTTCTCCCATGATATGGAACCCCTATGTACAATTGTTAAGAAAGGAGGAAGCGTGGATATGGGATGAGAGACGGGGAACGGAGTTTCCAGAAGGTGAAGGAAGGATTTTTAAAACAGACCATATTGGCGTACCCAGACTTCGACCAGATATTTTGGTTACAGATGGATAGTAGCGCCATTGGGCTAGGAGCCACATTGTACCAAAAGGGGCCGGATGGGGAACAAAGGGTGTTGGCGTTCATTAGCCGACTGCTCAAAGATCCCGGGTGTTGGCGTTCATTAGCCGACTGCTCAAAGATCCCGAACGAAGATACACTGTCACCGAACGAGAGGCCCTCACCATAGTGTGGGCTTTCAAAAAGTTCAGACAGTACCTGGTCGGATCCAAAGTGAAAGTAATTACCGACCATCGGAGTCTTGAATTTCTGAACAAGAGTTTTTTGACGAATAATAGATTAGTGAGGTGGAGCTTAGCCCTGCAGGAGTTCCAATATGAAGTGGAATATTGTAAAGGGAAGGATAACATGGTCGCGGACGCACTGAGCCAGTACCCTGTGGGACCACAGCCAAATGCCGAGGGTGAGGAGTTCGCGTACATAGCCGCTACTACCAGGCGAAGCAGGGAGGGTGAGTTTGGAGCGGACAACATTCGGAAGAGCCAGAAAGAGGATGAAGAATGCCAACAGGTAATACGATACCTACGTGAGAAGAGGCCGAAGGCAGGGCCCGCCCAGAAAGGGGAAGAGACGGGGGAAGCCCGCTATGGAAATATTGGGACCGGTGCATTATTCTGGAAGGAATAGTCCAAAGGAAAACCGGGAACCGGGAGACAAACCCGCATTGTAATACCGAAGGAATGCGGGATCGAATGGTTGATGAGACCCATCAGGAACGTTGGCCATTACGGAACGAGCAAGACGGAGGGGTACCTCAGTAATTGGTTTTACTGGCCGGGGATGCACCACGACATTGCCCGAAGACTACGGAAGTGTGAGGTTTGTGCGAGGACAAAACCGTTAAATCGGTCGAATGAAGGACCTCAGATACCGATCATCGCCCGGGAACCAAACCACACCCTGGCTATCAATTACTACGGGCCATTGCCAATGTTTGGGGGGAAGAGGTATTTGCTGGTCACATATGATCTGTGCTCCAAAATCGTCGCCGCGTACCCCATGGCCCGGGCTAATGCGAACCAGACCATCAAACTGTTGGAAACCAAACAGTTTCCCATCATCGGGAAACCTAAGTGCCTCTTATTGGATCATGGCACACCATTTGTATCAAGGATATGGAGGTGATGGGTGAACCAACTGGGGATCAAACATCATATGACGTCAATCCGGAACCCGCAGAGCAACCCATGCGAGCGGGTGATGCGGGAGTTGGGGCGGCTATTCCGCGTATACACTGCCGGAGATCATCGGAAATGGGTTCGGGAGATTCCCCGGATTATTGCCATGATCAATACCTCGAAAAATGAGTCCACTGGACTTGAACCAAGTCGACTCCATTATGGACGACCTATACCTTACCCGTACGATGATAGACCGTTGATCCGGACAGGAAGAGTTGACCGAAAACAGGACAAACAGATGGCTTTACGGAGATTGGAACATATGGGGGAGAAACGAAGGCAAACCAAGAGGCCGACCCAAAATACGTTCACCGTGGGAGACAAAGTGATGGTAAAATCCAATCCGGTCAGTCGACCGGAACAGAACGTATTCAAGAAATTTCTCGACATCTATGAGGGCCCATATGAGATCGTCAAGGCGTATGGAAATAACGCCTTTGTACTAGCACAAGGGAAGGGAACATTCAATGCCAGGGCACTGAAGAGGGCCGAATAACTTCGCTCCTTCTCAGAGCTAAAACCCGCAACATCGGATTTTACTCTACACCGGGCGGGGAGAATATATATATATATGAAATATAAGTGTCCAGTTTATTTAAAGAATGATATAATTTTACACTTTCATTCACTGTGTCAATAATAAAAACTCAAAAATAATAGATATATATTTATAAATTCTTGTATTGACTATGTACTAAAAAGAAATAAAATGATTGTTTGTTCATCTACAAGTGGAATTTTTAGATTTAACTTGAAATATTATATATATATAATTAAAAACCATCAACATTTAGATAATCCCAATAACAATCAATAATTTCAAACTTATCAAGGCAATTTCCTTTTAATGATATAGCCAAACAACCAGATATATATATATATATATATATATATATATATATATATTCTGGTTGTTTGGCTTGGGCACTTTTGATATTAAACATCATAACCATACTTGTCTAGTATCTATTTTCTCTTAATATATAAATGATATAATTTACATATTTCATTGGTTCAATAATTGGATTCTATATAACTATTTTGTTTATAACATTGTTGTCCTCTTTATTTTCTCTTTCTGTCAGCACATTCCAAATACACTTGTTTGATATTCTCTTGATCAAGGATGTGTCCATATTTTTTTTTGTGATTTAAGAACACAGACATATATTTTAAGTTTTCTTTAGCATATGGGTATAGGTACTTTGGATGCACTATTGTTGTTGTAATGTTGGTCTACAAAAAAAAAACCAGAATATATGTCAATGTTCTTAAATTATGAAAAAAAAATTGAACACAACTTTGATCCACAAATATCAATCTAGTGTGTTTGAAATGTGATGACTGAAAAATTAAAATAAAAAAGGCTTCATACACTGCAACTAACAACAATAGTATACACAAAATAGTTAATATCCAATTAGTGATTCACCAAAATATGTAAATCAGTCCATGAACATATTAATGATAATAAATAGATAATATAAAAATAGCAAGCTAAAGAAAATAATACATCTTTGTTTATTGTTCTTGTTACTAAAAGTAAATGAAGCCAAACAGATAAAAAAACATATTTTACATGGCACACTAACATACAATAAAGAGTAGCTTACAATGCACACATTCCTAAAAGGATCAAGCTTATTTATTGAACACAATCTATTTGGAATTTATATTAATAATGGGTAGATTATTTGTTATTATTATTACATATATACATATAATACATGATAAATTATTATTTTATTATAAATAAAATACGACCTATATTTTATTAAAAAGTAATATTGTATATATATATAAGTATAAACTATTTGATTAAATAAACTGTAATATATATATGTATATATATAATTTAAAATTAAATATTAATTTATAGTTAAATGAATTTGGGATAGCCTGAAGTTAATTGGGTGAACACAGTTGTGTGAAAATAAAACTGATTTTATTATTTAATTTTTTTTTATTTGTAATAAATGAAATATATTTAAACAATATATATAAAAATCTAAATGAATTTAAATAATAGGCAGTTAAAAATCTTAGCGTTCTTGGAAATCTATGTGCGTAAAATGTATAAAAACAAAAAAAAGTTTACAAATCGTTCTTCTTATTGTTATAGCACCAATAACAAAAGACAGCAATGAAATCTAAAATTTAGAATGCTAAAATGGAGTTTTACTTTTTCTTTTAGTTATATTATAAACATTTTAAAAGTCAAATGCTGTAACTAAAAGTTTACCAAATGCAGAAGAAAGAAATGAAATAAGAAGCAAGAATAATTGATAAATTCTTAAATAATTAAATCGTGTTTTTAATAGTTGTTGAAGTAAATTTGAATATTTTAAATCTTTTCAAAAAGAATAAAGAGAATTAAGTCTGCTGAAAATTGGAAAAGAAAAAAATGAAATAATTTTCTTAATATATAGGTAAGCGCTTCAATACTATTCAATAAAAATATATGATTATAAATAATTATGAAATTGTACTTTAATATGAAAATGGGCTAGAGCAAAACATGCTATTGTGCATCATGGTATTTTCTACCAGCTGCATTAAACCTATATATATATATATATATACTAGGTTGTAAACACACAAGTAGAATATATATATATATATATATATATATATATATTTCTACTTTATTGTAAACACACAAGAAGATGCCTGCAGTCCAAAAGTAAACAAGGATTGGAATACTTTATGGTGAATCAAATGAGGATCAAGGTGTTTGCCATTAAACACAACTACAGGAGATGACATTGTACCTATCTATTCTTGCTAAGAAAAATGATTTACTAAGTGAAACTGCTTTGAAGAACAACTTGCCTAACTATCAACTACTACTACTTCTATTATGATGATTTTTATAAACTTTATTCCAATTACAACTTTTTTTAAATCAAAGAATCAATATTGTAAATTTTTGTTTATTTATTTATTTATTTTTATTCTTGTTATCTATTGTATTTTCACACTCTGATGCTGAAGCCTCATTTTTCAAAATTAGCAAAGAAAAAAGGGGAATTATTCATTTTGATATTTTTATAGTTTCATTGTAAATAAAATTTAGGTTTATCCACCTGCTTCACATCAGGTAAGATTCTCTAAATTCATTTTCATAGGTTAAATTACAACACTTATACAGAATACATATTATATGTTTTATTTTGTGATTAACCTTGTACATATATTTTCCAATATGTTTGACTAATCAATTAGTATCTGTCTCTATCATATATATAAATTGGAGAAACTTTTTAAATAGGTTGTTAACATCTGCAAACATATAATTTAGCTAGCCAGCATCTCAATGATATTAAATAATTAAAGATTATTTTTTATATAATTATAATTTGTAGAGAATGAGTGACATAGGTGGATTTCTACCATGGATATAAGGGTTGGATTATAATAATCATTAATTAGTAAAATGATAGAGGTTCATATGTGACACATGTTTGTACATATGACTATTATTATTTTTTATATTTTTTTATCATTACTATTGTTGTTATACTTGATATTTATTTTTGTTAATAAATGTTTGAGAGTTTGTATTATTCTGGTCTCTGGTTTATTGAGTTGTCCTGACATTCCACAGTTTATAAATAATTATACATGCACACACATCTATTTTTTTATCATATAAAAGCTTGAAAATAAAACAAATATAACAAATGCTAGTTGTAACCTATATATAGGTGCAGAGGTTGCTGTGTGTATTTGTTCATACCTGATAAAGGAGTTAAAAGCAATATTCTCTCTGGGTTTGAATATTAGGGCATAACATAATTTAAAAGGGGAAAAGTAGATGAACTAACCTAAATTGCATTTATTATTATTAAATAGGAATAGGGTTGTCAATTAAAGTGTATGCAATCATTGGTTAAGCATTTCATCAGGTTCTCATTAGCATTCTATCAGATGACCTACAGTCTGAACATAGTTGGATGCAACTTTTTCCCTTCTAAGCCTGGTAGGTCTTTGCAGATTTTTTCATTAGGGATAATAAATTAGAGCATATTAACTTATCCCCTCACCATATTGCTACATGTGCATAGTAGTACAGTCTGCATGTTAGTTGACCATCCATTACATCTGGCGTTTGCAATGTCTGGGATTAGTTGTAATCATTCCATCCGTGATATCTGGTGTCATCAACTTTTGGGGCTAGTCGTCATCATTCTGTCCATTATATCTGGTGCCCAACATGGGGCATGAAGTTATTACAGTTGATAAAGGAGTGTATTTACAAATAGGTATATCTGGTGTGCAAAGTGGTAGGCATGAAGATATTACAGTTGATAGAGGAGTGTATTTACCAATGGGTATATCTGGTGCACAATGTGGTAGGCATGAAGATATTATAGTTGATAGAGGAGTGTAAGTATATTTACTAATAGTTATATCTGACACAATGTGTTAGGCATAAAGATATTACAGTTGATAGATGTATCCAAATGTATATCCAGTATGTTAGGTATAAATATACTCTAATTGTAAAGGAAGTCCAGTCATTGGACTGGTGTTTAATTTTTTTTTAAAAAAATGTTAAAGCACATTTTATATTTTTCTATCAACATAAACCCAAATGAACTTATACACATGACAAACAACTAGCACTTTTATGTAAAATAATAGTAATAGTGATAATAGATCACATAAACTAGAATCAATTTTCAATAAAAGATCTAAAGTATTGAGTGTAAATTGGAAATATAAAGAATTGGACAATAAACAGAAATGGTTGATAAATAGTTAAGTGATTAATAATTGATAATAAAATAGTAGAGTTAGGCATGTAAAAGGACATAGGCTAAAAGTAGATCTATTAAAAAAGAGAGAGGTAAAGATCAATGAAATGGTGGGGAGTGACATGATACACTGTGGCATGTGATTATTTATAGTTTCATAAATAAATATTTTATAAATAGTTTGCAAATAAATAAATATTTAATGATAACCAGAAGTGGTAAGCAATTAAGTAATATGAAATCAAAACATTTGGAGATAGGGAAAGATAGTAGTGACAGTGAGATGATAGATGATACTACCAGTTATAAAGTAGAATCTGTGATGATTAAGATACCTGGAGGGTTTATTCTGGAAGTTGAACAATCCCCACAAATTCAGGAAGGGAGTCAAACAGTTTCTCAAATTCAGATGATTCCTCCCAGTGAGATTGTTCAAGAGCCTGAAGTAGGAGTAACTCAGGCTATTCAAGACTCTACAACATTGGCACAGTTAATCCAAGTAATCATGGAGATGAATAGTAAAATGGGGAATATGGCAACTAATATGGAGATCATGAAAAGTGATATAAATAGCAATATGGGGAATATGAAAAGTGATATGAATAGTATCAAAGAGAATATGAAGAGTGTTATGAATAATATAAATAGTAATATGGAGAATATGAAAAGTGATATGAATAGTATGATGGAGAATATGGCAACCAGATGGAGAATATGGCAAACAAAGCTGATATAAATAAAAATAAAGGAAGAATTGAAGAAGGATGTGAATGATATGAAAGAACAAATGGAAACAAAAATTGATAATGTTGAAATTAAGCTGTTTGAAGATATGGGACAACATTCCTTAAAATTAGAATATGTTCAGAAAGACAATATTGAATTGAAGCAAGGAATGTTAGAGATGAAGAATGAAATTGATGAAAAGAATACAAAATGCCAACAGTGATTAGATGATTTTAAATCCAGTGTCATGGAACAATTGAATGCAAAATATGATGAGGTATGCAGGAATCAAGAAATTTTTAAGGAAGAAGTATGTGAAAATCAACAGAGGCACCAAGATGAAGTTCAGATGAAATACAAATTATCAATACAGAGTTGAAATAAAATTTTACCAAACTGTATGAGATAGAAACCTTAGGACAAAAACTAAAATGCTTAGATAAAACCATTGTTCAGAGGTTTGGAATCACTGAATCCCAACTAAGTAAGGATACATTATTTGTTGAAACACAACAAACTCAGACTAATTCAATTACTCAATATACTGAATTTAAGTTGAGAGAAAAGCAATTGAGTGATACTCTCAATATTGAAGTGATACAAAGATCACAAGGTTTCAAGATTGATTCTGAGTTAAATGATAAAGCCATAGGAGTCGATGACACATCATACTCTGAAGATGTCATGATAGAGTATATGAAAGAAAGTTCAATGATAAATGATTTGGACTCATATTTGAGATCATTATGGCACATTCATGTTTACCATCGAAACAAAAATAAAATACTTTTCATACATGACATTTGTGAGCATAATAGCAATAACAAGCATGGATTGTTACAAGTTCAAACAGCTTTCTTAGGAGAAAACTGTTACACTACAAATGCCATTGTTGAAGGCATTAAAGAAATTGGTGAATGTGATCATCTTAGCTGTGCATTATGGAAATTAGAGTCTTTTATAATCAACAAGATGATCAAAACATAGAAAATTATATGATGAGAATAGAGATGACCATGTTGCAGTTCATCAAATAGAAAGGTTTTCAGTTCCATAAGTTATGTAACATGTATGAAGGACCCTTTACATTTATGTGGCAATATAAATGACATTACTTAAAAGAAAAAGTACATAACAAGGGAAGGACTTCAAATGCTGCAACTTTGTACACATAAAATGGACTTTTTACCATGGATGAATTCTCAAGAGATGTATATATATTTTTTAAGAGAAGAAATAAATGAATGAATAAGTCAAATGGTGTATGTATTATATATATATATATATATATACTATCATAAGTAGTACTATATATATATATATATATATATATAGTACTACTTATGATAGTATAAGAAAATGTTAGGGTAAGACAGATAGCAGATAGACCAGATAGTTAATTATATCAACTGGAGTGTGAATGAATCCACTGGATTCACACCCATTGAACTACATTTTAATCAATCAATTCCCATGTTATTCACTAAATATCAACATATGACTAGATATAAACAAAATAGTATGGAGGAAAATGTGCAGAAAGCATATCTTTGATTGGTAAGTAAGGCCAATAAAAGGAACAAAAATAAGACTGGAACTCCATATACTTTCAAAGTAAGAGATCAAGTTTTAATAAAAAAACTTTCATGTTACTAAGCAAATTGAAAATAAGTACAGTATATGAAAGACCTTACACAGTAGTTAAACAATCGAGTCCTAATGCATTTTGGTTGAATATGGAAGGACAAGTTAGGGGCATGTATAATACCCAAATTATGAAACCATACTATGGACAATCTTAGTAATTGTAGAATTGTCATACTCAACTGATGTCTGAAAAAAAAAAGAATGTTGATAAGTAAAAAAAAAAATTAAATAGAGTTTTACTTTTTCTTTTAGTTAATTATAAACATTTTAAAAATCAAATGCTGTAACTAAAAGTTTACCAAATGCAGATGAAAGAAATGAAATAGGAAGTAAGAATAATTGATAAATATTTAAATAATTAAATCGTGTTTTTAATAGTTGTTGAAATAAATTTGAATATTTTAAATCTTTTCAAAAAGAATAACGAGAATTAAGTCTGCTGAAAATTGGAAAAGAAAAAAAATGAAATAATTTTTTTAATATATATGTAAGCAGTTCAATACTATTCAATAAAAATATATGATTATAAATAATTATGAAATTGTACTTTAATATGAAAATGGGCTAGAGCAAAACATGCTATTGTGCGTCATGGTATTTCCTACCAGCTGTATTAAACCTCTCTCTCTCTCTCTCTCTCTCTATCTCTCTATATATATAGATCGGACATATATATATATATATATATATATATATATATATATATATATATGTGTGTGTGTGTTAAAACGAAGATTTGCACAGGTTAAATATATAAAATACATATTTTGCGGGTTCATATACTGACATTTTGACTTGGTCACACAAGCCATCCACAGAGTTATAAAAGGTAGAAAGACAGTTGTAGAGGCGCTACAATCACGGATTTGAATAAAATGTTAAAATTCCACCAATAGCAAAAAAATGTTAAATTTAGGAATGTTTTTTAAAAAAATCTTTCCAAATAGAAGGAAGTTTGCCTGTATCATCTCACTTATTGATACAATCTGGCCTTTTAAGTATCTCAATGGCTTCTCTAATTTTGCATTGGTAGAGATTATCACATCTGGATATGATCCTGGTACTAGAAAAATCAATTTTTTGACCTGAATCTATAGTATGGAGTGAGAGTGCTGATGATGATGAGTGTTGTTTAACTGCATTAGCATGCTCATCTCTCCTAACACTGATGCGACAATTACTCATACCTATGTAAGAAGCTTTACAATTTTTACATGAGATTTGATAGATACCGTGAGATTCAAGAGGGATTGAATCCTTAGGCTTGATTATTATATTGCTAATCTTTTGATGAGCAGAAAATGCTGTATCTATATTATAGCATTTTAATATATGTCTGATACTGTCTGTAGTTCCTTTTACATATGGAACATAAATCCTAATAGCTGACTTATCATCTTTTTGTTTTCTATTTTGTCTATTTTGGGCTTGAAATAAGGCTTCTTTTATAAATTTGTGATTATAACTATTTGCTAATAAAACACTATTAATATTATTTATTTCTTCTTTCAGATGTGTCTCATCTGAAAGGTTAATTGCTCTATTTAAAAGAGTTTTGGCTACAGAAACTATATGAGTTGGGTGATGATGAGAATGGGAATGCAAATATCTGTCTCTGTGTGTATCCTTTCTGTAAATAGAAAAAGATAAACTATTTGGTGTTCTGGTGACTAGAACATCAAGAAAAGGGAGGTTTCCATCAGACTCTGTCTCCATTGTAAATTTAATATGAGGATGCATATTATTTAAATGTAAGAAAAAATCATCTAATTTATTTTTTCCATGTTGCCATATGACAAAAGTGTCATCTATGTATCTGAGCCAAATGAGAGGTTTTAAAGATGATGATTCTAAAGCACGAGTTTCTATATATTCCATGAATAAATCAGCTATTACTCCTGAGATAGGTGAGCCCATAGGAGTACCAAAAACTTGTCTGTAATGCTGTCCATTGTATACAAAATATGTATTTAAGAGACAATGTTTAATTAAAGCAATAATATGGTCTGGTAAATTGCAATGTTGTGAGATTATATTTAAAGCTTCATCAATTGGAATGTTTGTAAACAAAGACATGACGTCAAAACTGACCAGAATGTCATTAGCATTAATTTTTAAACTTTTTAAAACAGAAATAATATGAAGAGAGTTTTTAATATATGATTTAATAGATGGGATTGTAGGTTTAATGAAATCCGATAAGTATCTGGCTAAAATATGAGTTGGAGAACCTATTGCACTTACTATTGGACGAAGGGGGGTATCTGGTTTGTAAATTTTTGGAAGTCCATAAAATTTTGGACAGACACAAGATTTTTCATGGGGGATTATTTTATTTTTTATCTCTGTTTCAATAGGTGATTTATTAATAATAGCTTTTGTTGTTTTTTTCTAAATATGTAGTATGATCTCTTTTTGATAGTTTATAAGTTTTATCATTAAGCAGATCTATAATTTTATTATGGTAAATGTCATGATCCATTAAAACTGTGGCATTACCTTTATCAGCTGGAAGTACAACAATTGATTTGTCTGATTTTATATTATTTAATGCTTCTCTTTCTTTTTTTGAAATATTATTTTTAGGAAACTTAGCTTTTTTAAAAATATTACAAATCTCAGCTCTAGCAAATCAGCTGATGTAGAATCAGTTTTATCAAGAGCTGATTCAACATTACAAACAATTTTCTCAAAAGGTATCCAGGAAGGTGTTAAAGCAAAATTGAAACCTTTTTTTAACTCGAAATTTCATCTGTAGAGAGGGCTTTCCTAGATAAATTATAAATGGTTTTTTGATTTGGATAGATAATGTTTGGGGATTGTGTTCTAATTAGCATTTGCAATTTTTTTTTTTGCTTTGCTGTTACAAATTCCGAATCTTTATACGATCTAAAACGTGCAATACGATCAAAACTAGTCCACAGTAAAGGATGTATTTTATTACTAAGGAATAAACGTAAATGTAGCAATACTTTATCAATTTTGTCTAAATTTTCCGAGTTTTTTTAATAAAAGAGTTTAAAATAATATTGCTAGTTTTCCTTAGAATTTTACTAACATTATAATTGTTCTTGTGAAACACAATTTTACACCAAGTGGGTATAACATTGTGATTTTTGCACGCTAATAAAAAAGATAAATTACAAAGTAACTTACATTTCTTAATCCACGTTCTTTCAAATATATGAAGCTGTTTAAAAATTTCCTCCCCGTAGAGGTTAATAATGTTAAAATGAAGATTTGCACGGGTTAAATATATAAGATACATATTTTGCGGGTTCATCCGTGTTAAAAACTTTTAATATTCATATACTGACATTTCGACTTGGTCACACAAGCCATCCACAGAGTTATAAAAGGTAGAAAGACGGTTGTAGAGGCACTACAATCACTGATTTGAATAAAATGTTAAAATTCCACCAATAACAAAAAATGTTAAATTTAGGAATGGTTTTTAAAAAAATCTTTCCACATAGGAGGAAGTTTGCATGTATCGTCTCGCTTATTGATACAATCTGGCCTTTTAAGTATCTCAATGGCTTCTCTAATTTTGCATTGGTAGAGATTATCACATCTGGATATGATCCTGGTACTAGAAAAATCAATTTTATGACCTGAATCTATAGTATGGAGTGAGAGTGCTGATGATGCTGAGTGTTGTTTAACTGCATTAGCATGCTCATCTCTCCTAACATTGATGCAATGATTACTCATACCTATGTAAGAAGCTTTACAATTTTTACATGAGATTTGATAGACACCATGAGATTCAAGAGGGATTGAATCCTTAGGCCAGATTGTATCAATAAGCGAGATGATACATGCAAACTTCCTCCTATCTGGAAAGATTTTTTTAAAAACATTCCTAAATTTAACATTTTTTGCTATTGGTGGAATTTTAACATTTTATTCAAATCAGTGATTGTAGCGCCTCTACAACCCTCTTTCTACCTTTTATAACTCTGTAGATGGCTTGTGTGGCCAAGTCGAAACGTCAGTATATGAATATTAAAAGTTTTTAACATGGATGAACCCGCAAAATATGTATTTATATATATATATATACTTTATTTTTAACATGGATGAACCCGCAAAATATGTATTTATATATATATATATACTTTATTGTAAACACACAAGAAGATGCCTGCAATCCAAAATAAACAAGGATTGGAATACTTTATGGTGAATCAAATGAGGATCAAGGTGTTTACCATTAAACACAACTATACCGATCTATCCTTGCTAAGGAAAATTATTTACTAAGTGAAACTGCTTTGAAGAACACCTTGCCTAACTATCAACTACTACTACTTTTATTATGATGATTTTTATGAACTTTATTCCAATTACAATTTTTTTTAAATTAAAGAATCAATATTGTACATTTTTGTTTATTTATTTATTTATTTTATTCATGTTATCTGTTGTATTTTCACACTCTGATGCTGACGCCTCATTTTTCAGAAGTAGCAAACAATAAAAGGGGGGGGGTATTCATTTTGATATTTTTACATTTTCATTGTAAATAAAATTTAGGCTTACCCACCTGCTTCACATCAGTTTATCCACATAAATAGTGAGGTAAGATTCTCTAAATTTATTTCATAGGTTAAATTGCAACACTTATACAGAATACATATTATATGTTTTATTTTGTGATTAAACTTGTACATATATTTTCCAGTATGTTTGACTAATCAACTAGTATCTATCTTTATCTATATATATATATATATATATATATATATATATATATATATATATATATATATATATATATATATATATATATATATATATATATATATATAAATTGGGGGAAACTTGTTAAATAGGTTGTTAACATCTGCAAACATATAATTTAGCTAGCCAGTATCTCAATGATATTAAATAATTAAAGTTTATTTTTCTATATAATTATAATTTGTAGAGAATGAGTGGCATAGGTGAATTTCTACCTTGGGTATAAGGGTTGGATTATAATAATCATTAATTAGTAAAATGGTAGAGGTTCACATGTGACACATGTACATATGATTATTATTATTTTTTATACTTTTTTATCATTACTATTGTTGTTATACTTGATATTTATTTTTGTTAATAAATGTTTGAGATTATTATTATTTTTATACTTTTTTATCATTACTATTGTTGTTATACTTGATATTTATTTTTGTTAATAAATGTTTGAGAGTTTGTATTAATTCTGTGTCTGGTTTATTGAGTTGTCCTGACATTCCACAGTTTATAAATAATTATACATGCACACACATCTATTTTTCTTATCATATAATAGCCTGAAAATAAAACAAATGTAATAAATGCTAGTTGTAATCTATATATAGGTGCAGGTGTTGCTGTGTATATCTGTTCATACCTGCTAAAGGAGTTAAAAGCAATATTCTCTCTGGGTTTGAATATTAGGGCATAATGGAATTTAAAAAGGGAAAAGTGGATGAACAAACCTTAATTGCATTTATTATTATTAAATAGGGATAGAGTTAGTCAATTAAAGTGTATGCAATCATTGGTTAAGCATTTCATCAGGTTCTCATTAGCATTCTATCAGATGACCCACAGTCTGAACATAGTTGGATGCAACTTTTTCCTTTCTAAGCCTGGTAGGTCTTTGCAGATTGTTTCATTAGGGGTAATAAATTAGAGCATATTAACCCCTCACCATAATGCTACATCTGCATAGTAGTACAGTCTGCAAGTTAGTTGACCATCCATTACATCTGGTGTTTGCAATGTTTGGGATTAGTTGTAATCATTCCATCCGTGATATCTGGCATTATCAACTTTTGGGGCTAGTGGTCATCATTCCGTCTGTCATAATACATATGCAAAATTTTTAAGCTAATGTTTTTAATAACTGAAGTTAAATCATTGGATTTCTCTTTGAAGTCTTCAAGTATTCAAGAAGAGCAAATTTCCATGTCTATAGTATATGTTTTTTGTTGTTGTAATTTTATTACTGGGTGATTATTCATATGGTAAAAGGACATGTATGGATTTCTCACCAACATGAAACCACCAATATCATAAATTTACAAGCTATTTACAACTAACTTTAAGACCAGAAAACACCATGGTTTTTTTCTCAGTTGTCTGATAGTTTTAATCAAAATATCAGTTGGGATTTATTTAAAAGCAGTATTAGGATATATGAAGATTATTTTTCATAAATTTTAAATCATGACAAACGAAAACAAAATTCTATTCCTTATTCCCAGATAATTACAAACTCATCAGCCAAAACAAAGTTGAAATTGATGATTGAAAACTTAGGATATTAAAAATCTCTGATTGGGATTCCAAATCTTACCATTCATTGATGAATTTGTCTATCATTTCCAAGTGAAGATAAGGCGTAAACTGAAAAAACAATTGTCAAACACGAAATAAAATATTGTTATATGCAAATAAAATAAACTTTATGACTAATAACAAACAGAAAATCAAAATTGTGCAGATTTAGGGTATATAATAAGATAGAGTATCAAAATCATATTCAAATTAATGGAAGATACTAAATGCATATAATTCAGGATTATTTCCCAGCAAGTTCTAATTTATGATGAAGAGAGGGTATTTTTATATTGATATACAAAATGCATCTAATCACACCAAACAACACTTTAAAATTATCACAAAAGACGGTAATATTAGAATTAAAAAACAATATACATATGGGCAGTAAATAAATTTTACTGTGATAACAGAAATGAGAAAGAATGTAGTAGACATTAAATTAAAAAAAAACACTATGAATTGTTTCTTTAAAAAAAATTCTAAATAATGAGGAACATTGAAATCATGTATATGAAAGTACAGTAAAATTGGATTTTAGTTTCAGTAATACAAAATATATACTTCAAGATTATAACGATTTTAATAAATTCAATACAGAAATTGATCATTAATTAATGAGATGTATAACACATTTTAATATTAAACTAAAAAAATAAGTATTAAAAAAAACATTAACAATTGATATTTTTAATCTCCAGACACCCTCCAATAAATTTTGTCAAAAACATGCTCTCATTTTAAATTATTAATATATTTTGAAGATTGTTTAAACTTAAACGATATCATGAGGATACAACTGAAATTTTTTTAAGTACAAGAATAAAGATAGCTCATACAAATAAAAGCAATTGAGCACTAAATTCTTAACTGAAACAAGTAAAAATGAGAATATATATAAACAAATATGAAATGATCTCTGAAAAACAATCAAATATTTAGAGATCTTTAAAAGGGTATGGAAAGGTTAATATGAATTATCAAGGAAAGGTTTAGAAGAAAATGCAAATCTCCACTTATAAAAAACATGTTGATGTTGGAAGAATACAGTTATTTGAAAGAGTTCTACAAATAATAGTGCAGTAATAAAGAACAAGAAAACAAATTAACCACTACAGATAATGCACTTTTGGAATTGTCAAGTATTTTAAAAGAAGATATGAGATGTCCAATTAAATCTATGAAGAATATAATGTTTCAGGAAATAATGAAGTTTTATTACTTATTTCTCAAAACAAAGAGATTAAGAAATAAAAAAAAATATTGGTAAAAGTATATGCCAAATGTCTGAAGAGTAAAGATCTATCAAATTAATAAAGAATACAGTAGTAATGGTGACATTTAAGAAAGATGATACATATAGAAAGTACAGACCTATCATTTTTTACCAAATTGTATATAAAAATTTTACCAAATAAATTACAACTAGACCACAGTAATCACTCAATTAAAAAAAAAGATGAAACTAAATTGAAAAGTGTTTAAATACAGTACAGTAAATCACATCACATAATGAGAAAAGTTGTAGAAATGTTTGGTAAATATTATTAGCCATTAGACTGTTGATTTATAGATTATAAAAAAATTGCTTCCACTAGTCCATTAGCATTTCCACAGCAAGTAAATATTTAAACTATCAAGACAAAGTTTCAAAAAATTGCCATATGTCAGAAGGATATTTATCAAAATGCAAAATAAATGATTAGATTTTGTAATGATGCAAGAAGAGTAACATTGATAAAAGAGTATGACAGTGTGATTCCATATCTCAAAAATGTTTTACAGAAGTCCTTTATTTCTTAAAATGGAAAGCTAAGAAATAAAAATATATAGAGATTTCTTAAGTGAACTAGATATTTCAGCTGATGTAATTCTAAATAATATTTAATTCTCTTTTCTTTAATTATTATAATTATTACACACTCATTATAATTGAGTATTAAGAAAAGGCAACACATCATGGGCCTAGATATTTTTTAAAAAAAATTAATATGCTTGAAACTAATATATTGCTACTATAAAAAAACTTCTGGTATTTTATCAGGACTTGTAGCTTTTCTATTTTAAGATTTTAAAGAGCATGTCTGGACTTCATTAAGCTTGGATACCTTAGTCCAAATGTAAATGAGTAGATACAATTGATATATCTTAAAAGTTATCATTTCAATTCTTGTATCATTATGCAAAATATGATCAACATATTCTTTCCATCTGTTGTCCATTACTAAATTTAATAGGATTGTACTACAATTTCTCAGGTCTATATATTGTTTTTAATGCATCAAAAAGATTCAGAATGACCATGATCAACAAATGTCTGCCTCTTTTTTGCAATTTTAGTCTTCCAATAATTTAAAACCCTTATTGTTAGTAAATAAACTTCTGCTTCCAGATTAAGTTCCACATTTAATGTATTATTTCACCAAGAAGAGAATGTCATGTTTGTCAAAAAAAACATCAGGATTCTTCTGTTTAGTAAACCCAAAAATAGATTTATTTGTATCAAAAACACACTCCTTAAGAAAATTTCATGCTTTAGTAATATGACTATTCTGAAGAAACAAATTAGCAAATTTTAGGGTTTAGTAACTCTTGAATTTAGTATATATAGTAGATTATTCTAAAGAACAAACATTTTTGATGAATATAATTAGAATAATACCTATTTTTGTTGTAACTATTATTTTCATCTTAAAACATTATAATCTATGATCTATCCAATAATATGAGATTGTGGATCCTCATGTAATGTGAACTTCTCATATTCTAACTCCTAAAAATAATATAAAGTATTAAATCTCATTGCTTTGATCTTAAATGCCCCCATATTTTTGTAGCAGTTTTTATGCCTAAACAATGTATTAGTAATAGACAACCCATATGTTGTGAATCAATTTAATAATAATAAACCTTTTGAATTTACAGCACAATACCAATATTTGCAATAACTTTTGACCAAAGTCTATTAATTGTACTAATACATTAATCTCCAAAAAATATATATATCTTAATGTTATTGTTGTAATAATGCTAT
This sequence comes from Epiperipatus broadwayi, assembly GCA_028023455.1. Lineage (NCBI taxonomy): Eukaryota > Metazoa > Onychophora > Udeonychophora > Euonychophora > Peripatidae > Epiperipatus > Epiperipatus broadwayi. The sequence goes on from JAQFVV010006877.1 coordinate 192,532, forward strand.
CCAGCAAGGTAAAAAAACTTTCCTTCTCTGAATCTAAGGTTGGAACAAGACTGATAAAATGAGTTTCAGTACCATTATATGAAGCAAATTTTAAGATCATTAATCTTTTATAAAAACAACAACGAATTCTAATAATAGAAGATACTAAATTAGATTTTATAGCAAATCCAACATCATGAATTCTTCTTTCAGTAACAGACCTGTTTTGTCAAATAATTGTATTCAATTATCTGTTCCAATAAACTTTCTTCTTTTAAGTGATGAGTTTTGTCAAGAACAGATATATCAATCTTAAATTCTAAAAGTTATTAAGTCATAAAGGCAATCCTCCATTCTGATTTTGAAGAGTTTATATCAAGTAAAGTTTGGACATTCCTTATACCTGTATTTAGAAAAGAAATAGATTTATATGTGTCTTATCATTGTACATTAATACACACAACTGAATAATTCTCAAGACATGACAATCTAGCCATACTATATAAAACATAGTATTATTTGATCACATTTTCTAGGTCATTTTACTTCTGTGGTAAGCAGGTGAATTTCTAAATAGGACTGCCTGAACATACAATCTTTATAAACTAAAACTCACAATTCAATTAAATATAGTTTCAAACTGACTCATTAGTGACTGTATTTCCTCAAGTAAAGACTACAATTAAGGATTTCCAGCCTCATTGCTTTTTTAACATTTGAAGATTTGAACTAAAAAAGGAAGAAAAAAGAAATATTGGAGTTAGAATGCTGAGCATGTACTGTAAGAGGGGGCAATGTTGTTGCACAAACTCACAGTCTTATGTCACAGTTATTATAAGATGTCCATTAATGTGAAAAGCTCATATCAGAAACATGGAGCCTAGTTGTTGATAAACTAACATCATATCCTATAAAATAGTATGAGCTCTTGGCCAGGCACTGTTTATTTGATATTCACAGTTGGTCTTAATATTATATATATAATACCAGCGTAGTGATGAATATGTAATCTGTAATCTTACCATAAGATTAACACGTGATCTGAAAGTTTATAAATCAATTTCTATTTGAAGAAGATAATAAAATTTTAGCTTAATCATGTGAGTAAATTTACTGTATTAAGATCATTAATTTAAAGCATCAGGAAATTTCCAAAGTAAAGGATTATAATTCATCTGTTTGTTTTCAAACATAATATGACCTCGCAAGTAACGGATTATATAATCATTATTTTGATACCAGAAAAAGCTATGTCATGCATATAAAATTATTTTACTAATAAAAATTTAAGGATTTAACATATATAACAAATTACATATTTTTATGTATATATTAGTAAAATTAAGTCTATTTAACTATTAGTACATTAGTTTCTTTTATTGTTAAATGATGTTTGTTATATAAAAAATACCAACGAACTAAACTCTCATTCTTAATACAATTAAAAATAAATAGTATTTAAACATGAAAAGTAAATATTAAATTACTTTAGATGTCTAAGTTTCTTTGATCCAAAGCAAGGACAGCATTTTTAATTTTAAGTCTTCAAAGCTCTCTGTTTCCTATTAAAAAAGCAAAGCTAACAAATGAAGACAGTAAAAACTAAAGTGGAGGATGTTAATTTATTTTAAATAATTAAGACAAGATGTAGAAATACTAGACTGATAATGTAATTGAGTTTAATAACTGAAATATGATGAGAAGTTGCCACTTGTATTTATGAATGTCATGGCTTAAGTTGAAGTTACTCTGTGGCGGAGAACACCCATTACATTAAGGACACCGAGAGAAGCAAATTCAGGTGGAGCTGCAGTTTGTAAAAATAGGAGAAATAAATAAAACACAATTGGATGTATTTAACAAGCATAATTAATGCAATTAATTTTACATAAAAAGAAAACTAATACCTAATTTTAAATGATAAACAGATGTCTTGCAATATTACATTTGCAAATTTAAAATTATGTTTCAAATATTTTACTAAAAATTATTATGTATATATAAATAAAAAAATAGGCAATAAACATTGAAACAATCGGAATGCAATTTGGCATTAATACATACATACATATATATTTATATATATTAATGTTATGTCAGTGCTCTTTCATTCATACAATTATTCTTAAATGGAGAGATAAGTGAAGGTTATCACACTCTTAATTTAGACCGAGACAAAGTCTCAAAGTGATAGGATAGTCCTCTTTGATCAGATAGAACTAAGAACGCAATCACAATTTTTTAAAAGGTCAAAATAAAAGATTGAAAAAAATATTAGAAAAAAAAGACAAACCCAGAAATCAATTTAGCATACTGAAAACTTTTGTTATATCAATGCCAGAATAACCACGGTCACAAAAAAAAAAAAAAAAAATCTTTATTAATTGCAATTTAAACAATGAATAAAGGTTTTGAAATATAAAGTATTCCTTGCAATCTTTTTTATTACAAAAGTTTTTAATCATCTGGTTTTAGTTCAATATGCTATTGCATTTAATTAACTAAAAAGAATATTTCATAATAAAGATATAATTAATTTATCTGAATTGTTGTTATGTAGAACTATGTTGCTTTATACTAATTTGGAAATATACTTGCAATATTATAAAATGAATTGATGGTTCTTCAGTTTACTAAATGTGCTGATACAAATCTATCATTATAATGGCTTAACTTCATTGGATTGGATATGTAAAAATGAATGACTTGTAACATTTTTACTAAGCACTAAATGGTGACATTATGCATGATTTTCATGAGGTAGAAGACTTTGTTTATGTTGCAAAAAGTTTCTTAAAAACACTTTGAAATTAATTGGTAGATATTTTTGAAATAAATATAGTTGCATTTGTATATTATATCGAAATAAACCCTTTTAATTAATTACTTCAATCTACTTTTAATCACATTTTTAACCATTAGTTTATAAGAAAAATCATCATGTTTTTTTTTTTCTTCATATGTCAAATGCATTGACCGAACGCAAACCCAGACCAGCTGCTTGGAAGGTAGCTACGCTGACTGCTAGGCCACCAATGCTTGACAAAAAAATCATCATGTTGATATGAAGATTTTCATGGGTTACAGAAATAAATTATGTATTTTTCAGGTTCACTGGTGAATAATTTTGGTAATAAATATATGAACATTTTTGGCTTGATCTCACAAGCCATCAACTGAAGAATAACTACTATAAAGATGTTTGTAGAAACACTGTAAAAACTGGTTCATAACAATGTTAAACTTCATAAAAAAACAGGTATATAAAATTGGAAAAATACAAGTCAGAAAATCTTCAGTGTAAATATATTTTTTAAAAAAAAATTCCAAATAAGAGAAAATTTGCATATATCATCATGTTTATTGATACAATTTGGACTTTTTAGTATCTCAAAGGTTCCTGTGATCTTACACATTTATTAGGTCATTGTTATTATAAAATTATGCACCAAGTTTTAATTCAAGCCCAAACTAATCAAAAAAAAAAGAAAAAGAAAAAAAAACATCTATTGGAATTTGTGCATATTATATAAAAGAAGTCACAGACAGTATTGGATGTATACTAAATTGCTACAAGTTAAAAACAGCAATACTAGTTATCAAAAATTAGTAACATCATAACAAAGCCTAAAAATTGAATCCCTCTTGAGCCTCATGGAGTTTATAAAATTTCATGATACATTTGTAAAGATTCTTACATAGATATGAGAAGTAATCACATCAGTACTAGAAAAGATGAACATGCTTATGCAGTTAAACAACACCCACCATCATCAACACTCTTACTCCATGCTATAAATCCAAGTCACAATACTGATTTATCTAATACCAGGATCATATGCAGATGTGATCAGAGAAGCAATTGAGATAATAAAAAAACCCAATTGTATCAATAAATGTGATGACAAATGCAAAAAAGAAAAATTAAGGAGGCACTTTTAATAAATAGAGATAAAATGATTATAATTAATAGACAAGCTGCTAATATTAGAATTTGTGATTCATAAGATTTGAGTTGATGATGTATGCTTCTGTACATTTTTTGAATTTAATGGTAGCTGAGGAGGGTTAAGAAGTTAACTAAAAGTACTAGACTGATATATTGTATATAATAGTTAATTACCATTATATGTATTATTTTTATTATTGTTACAAAAGTTTTAATTAATGGACTTATTTGTATATATATATATAATAAATAAAATATCTGTTAATTAAAAACAATATTAATTAATGGACTTATTTGTATATATATATATAATAAATAAAATATCTGTTAATTAAAAACAATATTGTAATTATAATTGAAATAATATTTTTAACAGTTTATAAACAATTACAAACAATCTTAAAATCCACAGAAGTACTTTCAGTTACTTTCTAACCTGCCTCAACTGCCATTAAATTCAAAAACCAAAAGTGGAAGCAAACGTCATCAATTCAAATTCCACGAATCTCGAATTTTAATGTTAGAAGCTTGCCGATTTATTAAATGCATTTTATTCCTGTTTATAAAAATTGCCTCTTTAATTTTTCTTTTACTATGATTTCTCTCTTCATGAAGAATTTTCACATTTTCAAAATTAAATTTAAATTTATATTTACATGTTTTTTCGTGATCAAAGAAAACTGAAGACGATATTAAAATAATGGTGATTTAATATCTTCTTCAGTTTTCTTTGATCACGAAAAAACATGTAAATATAGATTTAAATTTAATTTTGAAAATGTGAAAATTCTTCATGAAGAGAGAAACCATAGTAAAAGAAAAATTAAAGAGGCAATTTTTTATAAAACAGGAATAAAACGCATTTAATAAATCGACAAGCTTCTAACATTAAAATACAAGATTCGTGGAATTTGAATTGATGACGTTTGCTTCCACTTTTGGTTTTTGAATTTAATGGCAGTTGAGGCAGGTTAGAAAGTAACCAAAAGTACTTCTGCAGATTTTAAGATTGTTTGTAATTTTTTATAAACCGTTAAAAATATTATTTCAATTATTATATATATATATATGTGTGTGTGTGTGTGTGTGTGTAATGTAGTGTATATTTATGTGCATGTGTGCATACTAGTCAAATTCAGTTAGTAATATATATTTGATATATTTAGCCAAAATTTATCAATGTTATTATTAAATAAATACTTTGAAAACAAATTAGCATATATTTTTTTTTGTTATGAAAGAAAAAACTTTTAAGCAGATGATTTTTATATAGATTTTGAATGACTTTTTGACACACACATACACTGTTATTAGTATGTCAGTGCTAATATTTGCAGAATATTTTTAATGTTATTATTTTTCATAAAAATTTAAGATGACATATAATAGCACTTATGAATCTTTATTAATTAAAAAAAGTCCTATATTAAAACTTACACATCAAAATTTATGATTTAAAATAATCTTAACATTGAAAAGAAAAAAATATTTGTTAATGACTACATTTTTCACCTTTATTTTTTAAGATATGTTAGCTTCATTGAGCGTGTGAATATGTTTTCTATTATTAAGTAATCTAATATCATTATTAAAATTGCATCTTCAATCAGATACATAAAATGTCATTATGGCAAATGGTAGACAACAGGTGAAGTGCAACATTGTTTGAGAAAATATGATAAAGGATATAATATAGTGAGAGCTATAATATGTCAAATTTCTATTCTGCATGAATTGGTGCAGGGATAAAGTGGCAGATATAAGGGTTTAATGCATGTGAACTACATCCCAGTTCTAACCAATTGCAGTGCTTAACCTTTTTCTAAATTCTCAAATTAGAAACTATTCAATAACTAGTTATGTTTTCTTCTGAAGAAATTTAAATATATTATTGTAAAATATTAAACAGGCAGGCCAAATGCTACACATTTGACCATGTATATATGTTTTAATGTTAGTGCTATAGATATCTAAACAAGTCATTTATTTTATATAGCATGATGCTTTTTATAAACTGTAATACCAATAAGCCAATAAGCTAATGCACATGTGCTTTGTAGATGTCACTATATAAATGAATACTCCCACTTTTTCAAACACAAGATAAAGTCTTTGGGAAAAGGTAGAATGAATCCATCTATTTTTTCGACCCAAGCATATATGTATGGGCAAATCTCATAAAATTTATTTATTTTCTGGAGTTAGAATAACAATAATGTTTATGACATGATGTTATTGATAAAGAATCTAAAATCCAGTTGTAAAGGTACTAATATAATATAGTATAAATGACTTTATTTATTGAACTGTCACAAATAAGTTAAGTATCAAACTTTTTTCAAAATTAGGTATTTTTTTAAAAAAAAAAACATTTCTTAGTTCAAAATTGATTCAGAAACCTTTATCACACCTTTATCACACTCTTATAACTTAGTCCATTTGCTTTGGAAAGCATTTTGTAAGATATTACCCCAATATTAATAAATTTTCTTTAAAATAATAAAAACAGCTATTAGGTAAATAATTAAAAACTACAAATGAAAAGAAACATGTTTTAATTTTAAAAGTAAATAAAACTTCTAAAGTTCATTAAAGGTTATAAAGTAGTTTTAAATAGTGACATTCTAAAATACAAATATACTTTGAAGTAATGTATAAAAAATTATATTGAAAAAATATACAGAAATATATCATATCTTGGCAACAAAACAACAAATGCTGATAACATGTTATCACTTAGTCATAGTTTTTTATTATTATGATTTACTCCTCTTTTCATAGATATAAAATATATATTTATAAGAACAGTAAAAGAAAAAGCAAAAGAGTGAGCCTAATAGGAAAACAATATGAAACAATATTATTACTTTTTAAATATTTTTAAACAACGAAAAATGCAATTAATGAAAACATAATGTGGAAATAAAATAATGTATGTGGTTTTTTTGCATATAAATAAATAAATAGTATTAAAAAAGGATTATTTGATAGCAAATATTTTATTATTCAAAAATAATCTTTTCTGCAACTTTTTATTATTCTCTCCAATGTAAATATTCTAACATTTATTATAAATATCTTACACTGAAGAGGATAATAAAACTGTGTTGTGTTAAATAAAACAATATTTGATATTTAAAGAAATGTTTGTTTATTTATTCAAATTTTAAATATGTCTTATTTAAATAGATTTTTATTTTTAAAAAATGATTATTAAATGAATATCATACAATGAAGTAAAAAATTATTTAAATATTCTATTTATAGCATATCTGTATATTGTATAAAAATGGAATGCTTAAGAAGGAAAAGAAACATTGGAGCCTTTAAGATAAAAATATAAAAGTAATTTTGAATATATAAGGCTAAATATTTAATACTGAAAAAATATCATAATGATATGTAGTGAAATAGTAAAAAATGTGATACACTAATGTAGAATAAAAAGAAATAAATTTATGTTTAAAAAAGACAAATAATGATATTATGAAAAAATATATTTATTAATAAAATATTAAAGAGTTAAGATGCTTTTCAAATAGCATATATACCAATTTTGAATAGTGAATTTTAATATATACTTAGTACCAAAAACAAAATTATTAATTGCCATCTACATGTTTAATATCTTTTACTAAATGATATTTCAATTTACTGTTTTAAATTCCAGAATCTGAATGCTGAAGTTGAATAATAAATCAATATTAATCAAACAGATTACACCTTGCTTTTTATTGGCTACATAGGTAAAATCAAAATCAAAAATGGTAGCAAATAAAATAACATAAAATATATTGAATCAGACCTACTTGAGTGTATTCATCAATAACTGTCATTTACAAGATTGAAAGATGAAAAGTAAATGAGATGTTCAGTATTTGTAAAAAAAAAAAATACTATTCCCACTAGTGGTTAAAACTTTATCATATTTCAATTACATTTTTTTTGTTTTAACTGTCTTTACAACTCATCTGACCAATGCAGATTTATTCGAGTTCTTTACCATCTAGCATATTAATTGCTAGATTTTAATTTACAACATGTTTATCTATCTATATTTGATTATGAACATCCTATAATTTTAAATGAACTTGAATTGATCAAATTTAAACCATGAGATCATTCAAATTTATAGATCATACATTTATAAAGTACTTTTTAAATTCTTACAACATTCTATAAATATAATTTGTTTTTTTTTAGTAAAATTTCCTACTCATCTATATTATCTCATAAAGTCTTAAAAATTTAATCTTTTTTTTTTTTTGTTTCCTAAAAAGAAGATTAATGCGTATATAATAGTGATATACATTAAAAACTTTAACAAAAAAAAAACAGCACCAATTTTGCTGTCCATCAATTACTATAAACGTATAATTAATTAACAAATGATAGGTATATTTTACTTATTATGCATAATCTATTTAATGTTAATATTTTTTGACAAAAAAAAAAAACGTTATAATTTTTTTGAATTTTATTTTTACAGATTTTTTTCTCTGAAAAGATTAATTTCATGAGCCTTCTTTTTCGCTTCTATTTATTATATATATCCTTGAGCATATATTATCCTATATAAACATTAATTATAAACAGTCCGTGGATTTTATCTTTTAAAAATTTACTTTAATATACTTTACAATATTTTGTTTTTACATTCTATTTTTTGTGCCTGTCGTTTATTTTATTTATCCTTCATTCTTTAGTTTATTTTCATATAATATTTTTTTTCGTTTAAAGATAGCTTATCTTCACGTATCATTTGTAACAACATTTCTAGGATGCAGTAAATGATACACTTTGCTAAAATGCTGGAATTATTTGTTCATATGATATTTTAAATCTGGGCATTGTCACACAAATAATCTTTTATTATTGATAAGTAAGATGTAAAATGAGGTAGGCACACACACACACACACATATATATATATATATGAGTAAGACATACACCTTTAAATAGATAACTGCAAAGTAAAAACACTCTCCAGAGGAACAATAAAAAAAGGCATTATTTCTCAGACTAGTCGAATAATTATGATGAGGGTTTTTATTATTTTTTTCTCATGTTTTATATTTTAGGGAAAAATATAAATTGCCAATTTATAAATAATAATGGAATGATTATTTAGGTTGAATGAAAATATAAAAAAAACCATAAGCTTGCTTGCAACTTTACATAAACTATTTGAAATGTAGATGTGAAAATCAGGTCTTTGCATAATCTATTAATGCATTGTTTCCTATGCTATAAAAATGTTTGTGTAATTCACATGAACAATTTTCCAAACTTTTTTCAATACTATTGTCTTCTTCACCATATATTAACCATCATCTAATGCAAAAACTCAGATCATTCATTTTCAAGACATATGCATTTAGATCAACCTCTTTCCTCCGATGGTTAAAGGGTTAAACACATTAATTTCCATATTCATGGCAACTCATTAACTTTTTACTATATTATTCTTATGAAAAGGGAAGGCTAGGGTCTATTCATGTTTTACATCTAGTGAATGGTAAAAAATTATTGTGTTGTCAATATATACTTTCAAAGTTTTTATTTTATTAATATTTTTCTATTTTCAACTACGCTGTATTGCAATTATCCACCAATACATAAACGAAAACCATCTTTTGTTAATATATCTGCAATTCATAAGCAATGATCACATTTTGGGTGAATGAAAGATATCATAAACCTGAATTTCTTTGACAATATTAATAGCTCCAAATTTAAATAGGCATATACAATGATAATGCATCTACTTATGCTGCCAACAAATTTAGTCAGTCCAAATGAAATTAAAACATAGAAACTCTTTAGGTGGAATTAACAAACAAACTTCGGATTTTTAAATTGTCAGGTTATAATCAACCTACCTGGACATTCATTTACTATTTAACAAACAGGTATCCAAGTATCCTTTACTAATTGATAATATGAAAAAAAAAGCATTCAAATCAATGCTAACCAAAAGAAACTGAATTGTAAGCAATGCTTCACAGCTCCTTTAGAAAGTCTATTTAAAAACTATTTGCCTAATATAAGTGACTTAAAATTAATATTTTTTACTTATATAAATATTTATTTTAATAAGTATCAATATATTAGAATAGATACAATGCTATGTTCTGAATAATCATATGATTACCCCCATTGTTCATTGCATTTGAAAGTCAAACATCAATAAATTTATCTTTGAGATCGTGTAGAATATGAATACATGTGAAACATCATATTGAACACAATTTATTTTTCTTTCAGACAATATTTTCAGAACTATTACATAACATATAGGTTTTCTTTTATTTTTTATTTTTTTATAAAATTATATTTTTAAAAAGTCTTTTATTGAAAAAAGCATGGAAAATTCATATATAATTTTTTTTAAAAATAAACTGAATGATGCTTTCAGATAAGTACAATTGTAATAATTTATTTTTTACATGCTTTTATTGAAGTTGAAAATTTTGTTTGTTTATTTGTTACTTACTAAAAGGCAGTATAATGATTTTTTTTTCTTTTCAATTAAGTAACATTTTTTTATTATAAAAAAGATATAATGTCAGTAATTTTAAACAGAAAATTTACTTTCTGATTTCTTACACATATATAATTATAAAATATTTGAAACATCTTATAAAATTGTTTCTCTTTTATATATAACTATGTACACATACTAAATATGATATATATATATATATATATATATGAAATTTATTTAAAGTAAAATTATAGTATATTAAGTGAAGTTCATTTATAATATAGTTTTGGTAAGTATTTTTTAAAATACACCAATCAAAGTAAAACGTTTTAAACATTTTTCACTTAAAAGAATATTTAATATTTTTGATAACTTATATACATATTTATTATTATGTATGCATACATATAAAATAATTATATAAAAGTTATACATTTTGACTTATAGCAGAAATATTTAATGATATATATATATATGTATCAATTATAAGTGTTCAGTCAATTTAAAGTATGATATAATTTACATTTTTATTTACTGTGCCAATACTAAAATCTTAAAAATAATAAGGATACATTTTTAAAAATTAAATGCTTTCATTAACCATACTGTACAAAGTAAAAAAAAGTTTCTTCAACCACAATTGGGTTTTTTAGATTTAACATAAGCATGGGTAATCAAAAAAAAATGACTTAATTAATTTCTGAATCCCCCATGCTTTTATTCCAAGTTAAATCTAAAAACCCTAATTGTGGTTGAAAAAACAATTATTATTGATCTTTTAGTGCACAATAAATAAAAGCACTTAATATATATATATATTATACCTAACCCTTAATACGTCATCTCGTAAATTTTATAAAAACATCATTTATATAAATCAATAACAATGTTTTAATTTTTATAATAACGACTCGATCAGAATTTTGTACCTCCCTCTTACACAAAATCCTATCACAGGGCTGTCAGTACTTCGGGTAGAGTAATCAATATCATTGGAAAACATTTGCCAATAACATTTATACTCATTTACTAGACTACATATTAGCCAATCAAACTTTTTATTTATTTAAAGGAAAAAAAAAATCCTATGGGCGCCAGCCGACCTTGTCGACAAGTCTGCTTGACCAATACAGTCTAGTACCCGCTCCCACTAGCTCAGCTACAATAATCAATAAAATATACTCCGCCTACTTAAAAATCAATTTTAGAATCTTTCTCTGCGCTAATTTTCTCGCTCTCTCTTTTTCTTTTATTTAATTATTTAATTTAAATCTAATTTGAGTAATTACTAAACCATGAAATCTTCATTTACGCTATTACACTTCGTTTGGTCTTATAATATAATTAACTACACTTTCATTCAAGTTAAGATAATATTTAATACAATAAAATCTCGTATTATAAATACAAAAAATAATTATACGCACACTTATAGTTGAAATCACAATAAAATCTCATATTATAAATACATTTTGGAAAGAATCATATGCATACACTTATATTTGAAATCACACTGAAATACATTTTGAAAAATAATTATACGCATATACTTATATTTGAAATCACACTAACATCTCTGGGTAATGGAGCTAAAGACAATTAGTACTTATTGTTCGTAAGATAAAGTTCAGAGTTTATTATTACGGCTTTTTATTAGTGAATTAGAAATTGAAATAAACATTACCTAGCTTTCTCCCTTATGCACGGTTCCGAGCGTTGCTTCTGATAGTATTTCATTCGGTCAGTTAGCGCTAACTCTTTGCAATCCGTTTCCCGATGTCATTGGGATCCTGTGGGCTCCACGTGGACACTCCGTCTCCTTCTTGTTTTACATGACCATGATCGAAGTTTGAACTGTCTGCTGTTGGTATTGCATGGAAGGATTCGGCCGGTTGTTCACACGATGGGTTTAACAATGCAGCATTTTACTTTAGACGTATACTCTTTATCTATGAAAATAATATAATTAATGAATGAATAATAAGAAGAAGAGCTTAAGATGATTAAGCTTAAGAATGTTTGAATAGAAAATTTGCCCTTTTTATATTTTACGGTCCTTATCTTGTGGATTCAATCTACAATACGTAACTAATCCTCTGGTGTTTCAGTTATGGTCCATGCTGACTTTCTGGTGTTCGCATTGGTCATTTAATTTCTTTGTACTCTCTGCTAGAGTTATTTCACTTTCTTTATTTCACTTTCTTTGTTATAGTTATTTCAATTTCTTTGTTAAAGTTATTTTCAATTTCTTTGTTAAAGTTATTTTCACTAATTAGCCGTTTAATGGAAATTTCTTATGTTTGTCATTAGCTCCCATTGTTCACTACATTCCTTTAATTACATATATTTTTCTTTTTTATTATGATTATAAGACAAAACGAATTCCACCTTGCTTTTTCTTTTTTTTTTTCTTAAAGCAATCTTAAATCGAATTTCAATTTAGTTAAATCAAATCTTAATCAAATCAAATTTAGTTAAATCAATTTTTAATTCTTTAGGTTTTATTTAAATACGATTCAAAATTATATATTATAAAACTATTTATTTTATGCTTTTAATGATAACCTGTCTATGAGAAAAAAATTCTTTATTCTTATTTTACCCTACGAGATCTTTTATTTTTATTAATATTTACACAAATCGTTTATCAATTTATATTATTTTTAAAATTATGTGTACCTCCAAAGAAAGCACACTCCTTCCTGATATATCTCGGTACAATATATATATATATATATAAATTATCTCTGTCATTGAATGTTTTTATTGAAGTTGAAAAATTAATTTGTTTCTGTGCTTGTTTATTAACTTTTGGTCTTTTTAAGTTAGAATGAAATTTTAAAATTTATATTTAATATAATTAACTTTAATGAAATTGTTTGAAAGTTAGTATATAACTAATTTATACAAAGGTAATTCATATGGGGCACAAATTATTTCAGTAGGTCACTTAGTTTCTTAGATACGGAACAGATGGTGGGAAAATATTCATTATTTTTCCTATATCACAGTAAAATAATGTTTTTAGAATTTTCATTCTTTTAAATAAAACTTGCAAAAGGATGGGTATGGAGATTTTTTTCTTTCCGTTAAATAATATTTTTTTTATTGATAGATTTAAGTTCAATATAATTTCTTTTAAATAAAAATTGCAAGAGGGTGAGTATAGAGATTTTTTTTTCTTTCTGTTAAATAATATTTTTTTATTGATAGATTTAAGTTCAATATAATTTGTTGAAATTTTCTATATTTATTTTAAATCTTTATTAAAATAAATGAAAACATTAATATTTTAAATAGATGGCTTAATTTTTTAGATAAGAGTGGGGAGAATGTTTTAAATAATGATCACAAGATTTGTTTCTTTGATAAGAGTGGAAAAATGTTTTATGTAATGATAACTAGTTTTATTTGTTGCAAATGAGAAAGTTATTTTTTAAATAACAATAAAAACTGTCAAACAATTTTAAACAGAATTGTATAGTTTTCAAAAATTAATATTGCATGACACTATGCTATTAATTAAAAAATAAAATAGCAATTCATATAACATTACAATACTAACAAAAACAAGAAAATTTTACTAAAAATTTTACACAACTATGGTTTTATCTATTAATAAATAGACCTTTTCAAGTGAAATTCAACTAAACATACAACATATATATATATTATAATGATCCGAAAGAAGGGGTCTTATCATATCTGCACTACAGGGTGCCACTAGGCATTTGAACCTAGAAAATTTATATAGTAGGCAGATACGTAAGTTAAAAAAAAAATTATATTGGCTGATTCTGACCATTATCCCATTGTCACTTGCTCAGCAAAGTAGTAGAGATTAAATAATAATGATATATATTATCAAAATATATTAATATTTTTTAAAAAAAAAAGAATAAATAAGCCACTGCCAGTAATTAACAGACAAACATTTATTTACATATATATATATATATATATATATATATATATATATATATATATATATATATATATATATATATATATATATATATATATATATATATATATACAAAATACCATACTGTTAGGAATGTACATCTGAGCATTATGGTTAAGAGAAGAAATTGACTCTCATCCAGATAGGAATACTACATCTATCTGATGAGAAGAGCAATAATAAAAACTCCATAGGAAAGGACAGCGTTCTCTGTCTTATTATCCTTTTCATAGGAAAAATGGGGGTGTGCAGCATATACTGTGATTCTGCATGTAGCGAATCTCATATTACATCTCCTAATTACACCAATATATCCAATCCATTGACCTAATTTAACTATGAAACAAATAACCCAAGATTACTCTCCCCTAATAAAACTAATATAACTTTACAAATCTATATAGCCATTCATGCACAACATAAATTTAACATTTATATAAATTAATTTAACAAAAAACAAAAATCATAAATAAAACTTAAAAGAACAAAAAAAAATGGAAATAATTTTAAAAAGAAAGACATCAAATAAAAAGAATTAATAAATAATTTAGTTTGGTCAGATAGGAAATACTATTACGATAATTTCTGAAAGGTTTACAATTTAGAGTTTGTTTTGAAAATGTTCATAAAGTTTTTACAATTTTTAAAACCTTCATCTTTATCCATTGCTTGCAATTTTGAACACAAATTCCCATGCTGTCCTGAAGAGATTTGTATCCAGTTAGCTGTTTTATTTATTCATCCAGAGGTCTTACTTTAGCTCGTCCTCAATGTAGAAAATGATGTCATTTCTCTTTCCTTTTAACAAGACTAAAGGGATTGAAGAGTACATCTTTTCAATCCCTTCTCCTTCAACTCCACACTAACACATATCACCACTGCTATCACTCATCTCTTTCTTCATTCACTAAAATTTATTTTGAAACGTTTTCTTTTTATATTAATTTTGCATATTAACTCAACATTACGTCATGACGATGGTGATGGTCCTTTCGCTGTGGTCCAATTTGAAGGATTTCTTTCATTGGCTATTAGTTTCTATTGTTTTCTCCTATCTGACCATTGCTTATACATTTTAAATGCCCAAGAGCTAGTTTACTTTTACCTAATTAAAATAATCATTTCCAATTTAAGAATAATTAATTTGTTTTCCAAACTTAAAAATATTTTTTTATCTCTAAATCTTTGTAGATTTAGTTTTAAAACTTTTTTTTTTAAAGGTTCTTTTTTAATTTTTCATCTGTGTGATTTTATATATATATATATATATATATATATACACACACATATATATATCTAAACTCTAATATATATATATATATATATATATATTAGAGTTTAGATGATATTTAATTTCAATTTTTAATTCTTAAAAACAAGAAGTTTTTATTTACGAACTTTTCTTTTTTCATGTTTAAAAAAAAATAATGCAATGGTGTATGTGCCCATTACAATATATATATATATATAGTGCTTTTTTATATGTATACCTATCATAATACAAATTGGGATTACATTTTAAGATATATAATTTTAAATTTTATAGAGTCAAAAATATTTACTTATTAAACTATGGAAAATAACAGTCAGTTTAGTTATCATAGGGTTTGAGCATGAGATTAGTTAATTTAAAATAATATAAATTCTGTAAATCCTGGGTAAAATATTTATTTTCAAAAGTATATAAAAGATAAAATAATAAAATATAAATTAATAATAATATTTGATAATAAGTAATCATTTGATAATATTTAAAATTATAGTAAAGTTCAAATATGATCATATAAATGAAAATAAGCATTATATAGATAAATAATCAGGTGTGTTTGTGCATTTGGTATTATAAAGCAATGATTATTTCTGGTGAAATTTTAATTTATATTCCAAAATAAATAATTACTATTTATGTTATGAAGTTTGTGATTAAAAGTTCATGAAATTAATCTTGTATTTAGTCTATATAAAAATAAAATCAAAATAATCTAAGTCAATGTGCAGCAACCTTTTTGATATTGTGGACCATTAACATAATTTTTAAAGATATGAATTAATATGAGCATTGAGTATGATATTTATATTTATATTAATAATTTAAATTTTAATACAAGAGTGTGCCATAGTCAAATTTGATGCCTAGTCAATAGTTAATAGAATTTGATATTCTTGTTTAATTTTTTTATGCCACTGACCAAGTAGGGTTACTTAAATGCCTTTGAGATAGATATTTTGCAAGTAACACTAGTATTTTGTAACAAATCAATTAGGAATATAATATTCTTATTCTATTTTACATATAATAATATGGCTTAAACAAAATTTATTTTTATTTAAGAATTTTATTAAATGAGCTTAGCAAATTTAAATAAAATCTGAATTTCTTTGTGGACCATTAAAATTATCTCATGAACCACCATCTGTGGACCACCAGTTGTTGATCAGTGATGTAAATTAATGTAAAGTAAATTGTATTATTATTAAGTTCATGAAAGGTATTGTTTTTTATTAGTAGTAAATATTTTAAAGATATTTGTTTTAAAAATAGTTAAACTACATTTAACTAGTGAGTAGAAAAATTTGCCAATGGGAAAGTGCAATTTGGAATAAATTAACGATATTTTTAAGGGACAAAATTGGAGAGAAAATTAAGGAATAAAAAAAAATTATAGAACAGAGGAAAAAGTAACTTGGTCTGTCTTTAAAAGTTGCTTGAATTATTTAAAATCTTATTATTATTATTATTTTACAAAAGTAATTGATTACGATCTACTTAAGAATTTAAAACTATATATATTATAAAGTTTTGTTAAAATGCAGGAGTAAAAGAAAGTTAAATATCTACTGGTGAACTCAACAATTTAATACTTTTGGAATATAACTTGGAGCCATTATATTAGAAAAAAATATTAGAAGAATGAAAGGAAAAAAAATGTACATTTATGCAAAGTGTTGTCAAGTAATTCATGAATTTAAGAAAAACACTGGGAGTGTTATGTTAATACATAATCTAATTAATAAGCAAGATGCAATATGTATGCATTGTGGCTATTATACTAATTGTACAAAATTAAATTGGAATTGATGGATAAATAAAAAGAAAATTATTTTTGACAGAGTTAAGTATACATTTTTAAAGATAATTAAAACTAAATTAGTAATGAATAATAATGAAAATATTTGCACATGGACAAGTGCACCTAGTATTAAAAGATAACATATAAGGGTGTAACTGAATGAAAATTTTAATGATAGAAAATATATAATTAGATCAGTATTAATTTTAGTATAATTTTCATGTAGAATAAAATTTTATGATGAGTTATATATATGGTAAATGAAGGATTAAAAGTTAGAAGAATGTGTGGATGGAATACAAGGCAAATGTAAAAGAAAAATGTTTAATGAATATTATGTTTACACTTGTAATAAATCATACCGGTCTGCTCGGAAAATAAAGAGTAATTTATCAAAACTGTAATTGAAAAAAAACAAAAAACAAGATAAGTGTATAAAATTAAATAATCACTGAAAACAATTAATAAAAAATAAATATATATGGGAGCATAAAGAGTTGAATAAATTAATGGAATAAATCTTTGCTTATTGGAGAATATAAAATGTACATTGAAGATAGTGACATTCTACTTTTAAAGAGAAGGTGTAAAATGCTCTACCTTAAATGATAACATTCAGCAAGAAATAAGGAATAATGCAAAAACTGAAGTATAATAAACATGGGAAGTATCTAAATTAGATATATTATGCAAATTAAAAATAAAGTTTGATAGTTAAGAAAAAAAAAGGACACATTGTAAATAACTTGATGGGATTGGAATGTTATAGTTTTGGTAATTTTCTTATGAAAACAAAAGGAGCAGAAGTGAGAGTAATGTTGATGTGTAACTAGTGGAAAGCGTTTGAAATGATTGGAATACCATTAAAAGTTTTTTTTTTTTTTTTTTTAAAGATGAATTTGTATTTTTTTTTAAAAAAAAAACTTGTGACGTAATATTTGTATATAGTTTAATTTTATACTTTAAAATATCACATGATTATGGTTATCAATATGTGGAAATAAGTCAATAAATAAAGAAATTAATAATTAATTTTATTTATTTATCTAAGTGATTAAATGTTTAAAGTTTTATTTTATTAAATATTGTTAAATAATTAAAGTAAATGGATATAAACAATGAGCTAGTGAAATATATACATAAAAGTAATTACATATATGTATTGTAAGAAGACGGGATATGTCTGTGTTCGAATATAATATTGAAAATGGTAAGTGGTGATATTTAAATTTTGATCTTATGTTTAACTATTAAGAATGTAATATAATTGTAATAGAGTCATAACTAATTCTAGGTTTCTAATTCTTTATAGGTTATTATTTATAAGAAATGTATGAAATAGGTATAGATTGAAACTAGAAAGGTAATAACAGAGTTGTTTATATAAAATGAAGATAAGGATTTTTATTTTAAAATGCACCAAATAGTGGTCTCTCGACTTTTAGTATAGTATCCTAAATTGTAAGTTGATATTACTTCAGGAAAAGATAAGTTGTCATATTCGAGAATAATTAGTATAAAAGTTTCATCTTTTATATTTAGTTATAGAGTAGCGTTTCTCAACCTTTTTGCCTCGCGACTCAATTGACTTCATTGAAATAGTTCTGCGACCCAAATGTTTATTACATAAATTATAATATAAAATAAAGGAGATATTACATCAGCACGGTACTGTATATATCTATATATTCGTATCAATTTGATAATATTTATAATGAACAAATAATTTGTAAGTTAAAAGTTAATGTTAAACTACATATTTTTAATTTAAAAGTTTAACAGATTTTGTCAATTACCAAAAAAAAAGTGTTTTCTTTTCAAATAAAGTTTTATTTATATACGAAATACAAGCAAAAGTTACAATTTTTTGAACAATTACATTTTGAAAATAATCAGGAAATTTAACATTATGATTATTTAAGTTCAAATTTCCAATTGAATTTTGAGAAAAGTACACAAAGCATAGGTAGTATTACTTACTATTTTTTTTATTAATACTAATATTTTCTTAAAATGTAAAAAGAAGATATTTATGTTTTTTATTTTTTCGTGCATATTCGCGACCCATTAAAAATTTAACGCGACCCAAAGGTTGAGGAACGCTGTTATAGAGTTTAATAATACGGTCATAGAAAAATTGATTATGATTTCAGCAAACAAATTAATGATTTCATAAGTATCGTATTAATATCTTCTTAGTGCAAGATAAAAAGAGAAATCAAATGGTGAATATCATAAAATATAAACCCAGATAAATATGTAATATTTCGTAATATTACAATAAAATTATTATAGTTAAGAAATAAAACAATAATCCATATTTAAATCTTCTTACAATTTGTAGCATAATCTATCAGGCGTAATGAGTGTAGATCAAATCCATAAAAAAAGGAATTGATTATTTAATAAATACACACGATTTTGTTATATAGAAAATAAAATTAAATATAACAACAACACCACATTGTATGAGAAGGACCTTTTTTAAAGTTAAATATCTAATTGTAATTAAGGGGAATAGAAATGTTCAAATGCTTATATATGTTACTGTATGATATCGTTATATAATGTTAATAATATTGATATTTATTAAGTTATTTAGTAGTTTAAAATAATTATTGAAAAATCTTGTAAATAATATTATTAAAGTTAATATTTTAAAAGTTAAATTAAGTATTTAGAGTTGCATTTCTTTTGTTAGAATCATCATCACTACACCATCATCAGAAAGTATGAATTGTAGTATACACATTAACCAAAATATACAGTTTAAAATTTGGAGAACAAATTAATTCAGTACAAGATATTGTATAACAATTATTTGGAAAAATATTTCTTAAATGTGATCTTAAATTATTGCAAACTGTCTTGATCACATAAACTATTGATAAAATATATTGCAAATGTGTTAAAATATGCTTATTTATAGGAAATCAGAGTATAAATTACTTACTATTTAGAGTTATAAATTATGATTACAATTTAGATAACAATAGTTATTAATTATTAAATAGTAGAGAACATAAATATAAAGTAGTGATATAATTTAATAATAAATTAAGATTATGGGTCTTTTTCTAATCAAGATATTACCTATAGGATTAAGTAAAATCCCGTTTGATATCTTATAGGTAGAATAAATAGCTAATTAAAAAAATCAATGACAATCCTGAGATCTCCTTAGTATAATGCTATTATTATCTTTATTATTAATTATAAGCTTACAAAAGTAATAATAATAATAATAATAATAATAATAATAATAATAATAATAATAATAATAATAATAATAATAATAATAATAATAATAATAATAATAATAATAATAATAATAATAATAATAATAATAATAATAATAATAATAATAATAATAATAATAATAATAATAATAATAATAATAATAATAATAATAATAATCAAAAAGCAAGTCATATATAACATGATGTTACTTTTATAAGCTTGTATTTACAAAAATGTAATACAGTGAGCGTACCACAATAGAATGATAGTTTAATCTCATTCATTAATTTAACTTAAGGTTAATAATTATAAATATTTACTATATTTATTTAAATATTATTATTAGACATGGGAATATTTAGTTACTTAATAAGGAGGAGTAACTTGGTATTATTATGCCATTGAGCAAATACTTTAGTATTTGTTTAATGTTAAAGGGTATGTGATCTTGTTAATAAGATAAGTGGGTGTCATAATTGCTAATATAAATTAAATATAATTTAGAAATAATTAGGATTATCAAATTGTACCTAGATAAAATAACAGTATAGCCTAATTTAGAGACTTGTCATGATTTCTAGGGGTTATCATACTATTGCTGGGGCAAAGTGAATTGAAAGTAAGAGTAAAAGAAACTTTGATGATAATTTTTTGAATCTGAGGTCATTAATCACATGAAGACATCTTTAGATGTAAAAGGGAGTTGTTTGCTGAAGTGAATGATATTTTATGACCTGTGTCCAGTTCATGAATATACAAAACTGAGTTTTGATATCTATTTTTACCTCTACTTTTATGATCTTTAACTCCTTCATTAATATTTAATTTACTCTAATTTACATAAATTTTATGATAATTGCAAAGTATGTTATAAACTATTCCAGGAATAGATTTGCAATCAATTTACTGTTTTGTACTATCAAGTGATGACTTTAAATTGAGGCCTTTCTTTCAAACCACTTGCATACCATCTGCCAAAAAATATTATTATAAACTAAATGATGCCTTATAGGGCAAAGAAATAAACTCTTTATTTATATCATCAATTAAATCTTTATTACTAATGGATTATATATTTTTATTAAACATAATACTCCTAATATATGCATGACTATATTCTAACTCAATGTAGTCATAAACAAATTGTCTCCTCTGAATAGAACCATAACTTTCAAAATTGTTATATCTTCTATTCCTATAACAAAATTTCAATTAAAAAAAAATGAGGAGTAAAAGATTGATAACTGTCTGTCTTATCATATTTATTAAATTTTTGTTTTTATAAATTGACTACAAAATAAAACATCAAATTTATCAACACTTAAATCTAAACATTTTAACTTATCACCAAATTCAAATGTATCCCCTTCAATAGTAAATTTCATATTAAAATCAAAAGCCTTCAATGTATCAAAAAATTATTTAGTTTATCTTCCAGTATAATGAGCAATCATCAATATACCTAACAAATAATTTTGAAGAACCATAAAAAATATTAATAACATTATTTTCTAAAAAATCAATATAGGCAGAGCACATTAAAGGAGCAATAATATAATCAATAATTCATTTATTTTTTATAAAACACATCATTACACACATAATATATAGAATCCTCTAAAAACAATAGCAAATCATGAAATACCTTAATATTATCTGCATAAATTAATTCAAATTTCTTTAAAACATTAAGAAACACATTAAAGTTTTTCTGTCAATTGATTGATATATTTTCAATATCTAAATTACCAAAGACACATTTTTTAAAAAACAAATCCATTATTTTTTTTATATACTTCAAATAAAGAAGATACACAAAACTGACTTAAATCAATATAATTCTTAAAAAAACATAAGAAATTTTGAAATTTTATCAACTATCACCCCCTGTAAAATCAAAAATACATCTAAAAAGAAAATTATCTTTATGAAATTTCAAATTGAAGAACACCTTAGGAGCCAAAAATCATTAGGATAACAATTTTAATAACTAGATCTATCTAAAAAAATTATTTATGACAATTTTCATAATTTTAATTAATTTAGATTTTATTTTTTTACCAGGATAAGAATTTAAAATAACATATGTTCCCTTATTCAATTCTAATGTAATTTTATTATTAAAATCACTATTATGTAACAATGCAAAACAGCCTCCTTTGTTTTCTTTTAAGCTCTGTGCTATCAAAAATTCTGATTAGTCAAATGAGTTTAAACTCTAAAACTTTTGATTGGTCAATTACAAAATCAGCAGGAAAATATATTCATCTTTTAATATTATATACATTTTAGTTTTGTTTGCAAAAAGCAAATTAATAATTTGTCAGATTATGAAAATGAATGAAAGTTTTTTCAAAAATTAATTTCTATTTATAATTAAAAAATATTCCATCAAATATTCTATAGCAGAGAAGGTAAAAAGAATGTTTGTAACCTATTAAAAAAAGGCTGTGTACATCATTGATTTTTTTTCACAATTTATATTCATGTAAAAGTAAAGAATTTTTACTAAAATCTTAACTACTCTAAAATAATTATACTTTTAGCATATTTTATCAAAATAATTTATAATATGTAAAAAATACTAAAAAATACTCTAAAACATTCATTTTCATTTTGAAAATCAAAACAAAGAACTTGGAGCTGTCAAAATTGTTGATAAGTGCTCCCTTTTGTTCAAAATAAGAAAACTAATCAGCACCATGGAGAGTCCACATTTTCCCATTGTTCTAGCTTCAAATTTAAATATTATTAATTTTTTTACTTGTAAAATAATTCTAGAGAGGGTAGCATATTATGGTATTTTTTAAGCTTTAAAATGAGCATAAATTTGCTATGATAATGTAAGAATTACCAGATTTTTTTAGCCAATTCAATTATAAGCAAAACAGACAGCAGAAGCATTAATAGGATAACATCATTCACTTTCAACCTTTTTGTAATGAAAATCTATTTGCTTTAGGGCAGAAACATTTTTTTCTTTCTCAGTTAAATTCCTATTCAAAATTATCTGTACAGACTTTTTATTGTTATCTGAAATATTTCTACAACATTCAATAGCAAAAATGAAATCAATTACCATATTCCTATTGCTAAAAGGAATAAATGAAAAATTATTTACATGAGTGTGTAAAAGTTTTAGTAAAATTTTGTTGTTTTAGCTAATATTTTAGTGTTATATAAATTTCTATTTAATTTTATTTTATATATAGTTATGTATACATACTAAACATGACATATACATAAAAAGTATGCATATTAACTTAGTGCAGAAATATCTAATAATATATATACATATATATATATATATATATATATATATATATATATATATATATATATATATGTGTGTGTGTGAAAGTGACTTAAAGTAAAATTCTATATATTAAGTGAAGTTCATTTACAATATATTTTTGGTAAGCATTTTTCTTTTACAATAAAAATTCCCAATTAAAAATAAAAATGTCAAACACTTTTAAAAAATATTGGATATTTTTAATCACTTATCTACAGATATGTTATTATGAACCCATACTAAATATAATATATACATAAAGGGGTATATATTTTAACTTATTGTAAAAATATCTAATAGTATATATCAACTATAAGTATCCAGTACATTTAATGTATAATATAGTTTTAAATTTTCATTTATTGTGCCAATATTAAAATCTTGAAAATAATATAAATAATTTTTTATAGTAAATGCATTTTTGGTGTGCAAAAAATGTGCCTTCAACCACAATTGGAGTTTTTAAATCTAACTTAAAATAAAAGCATGGAAGTTCATAAATTAATTAAATCAATCCCTATTTTTTGTAACAATGGGTTGAATTAATTACTTTTTATACACCTCCACCATGCTTTTATTTCATGTTAAATCTAAAAATCTCAATTGTTATTGAAGAAACTTTTATTTGTTTTAGTGCTCAAATAAAAAAAATTTAATATAAAAAAATATTTACATTAGTATTATATATCAAAATAAATCAATTTAAAATAAAATTTATTTAATTCATTTAAAGTCCTATGTTTACTCTTATTTAAAAGATAGAAGTGACAATTTTGTTCATATTTACTTTTTTTGTATTTGATTATAATACTGTCTATTCTAAAAAATTATTGAAAGAAATATTTTTTAGTCGAGTTTCATTTTTAAAATGGAAACAAATTTTGGAAAAGGCATTTTAAAAGAATAAAAACATGCCTTAAAATTCAAAATTAAACTTAGCATTATTAAAATTTTACAAAGAATATTTTTACCTCTATTTATGAAAGCAATCCTTGTAGCCTATAAAATTTCCACTTTATCATAATTACATTTTCATGATAATGTTATTTTTTGATTTAAAATAAATACTTTACAAACATATTGCATAAGTAAACTAAACATTGTAAATAATTTACTAAAAATTACAATTTTTGTTTCAGAAATACTAAAAAAATAAAGCATTCACTAAAATGCCTGGTGCCTAACAATCTATCGATTGAAAATGATGCTGTTGTTTTTTTTTATATTATGATACAACCAATAAGAGCATTGTCAGCTTGCCTTCATATTAAAATTTAAATGATATTTATATAAAGTCTGTACAGTTGCAACATCTTCAGATTCTTTTAATTAATAGTTTTAGTCCTGATTTTTGCATAAAAACTGTGGATAGCAACTTAACATTATAAGTAACTGCAAAATATTGAAGAAAAGCTGATAGCAATAGCTGTATTATCATTATATCCCAATGCCTCAAAATTTAAAAAAATCATTACTTTCCTTGAATATGTTAATTATAAAAATAAAATTAAGTTTATTGTAGAATATTAATTACACTTTTGTTATTAGTTTTTAAAATAAATTGTCCATACAATATCATCTTTACAATATAAATTTTTATTTGCCCAAATTCATTTAATGATTTATTTTTGTTTTCCATTTTTATCATTATTATTATATAATAAAAATTTGAAAACAGATTAATATACAGTATAATATGTCTTATACCTAAGACTCGGAGTATACTGGACCTAATATGCATGTTTATTGTTATTTTTTAAAAAAAAACATGTTATTTATAATGACTGGCCATTATTCTCACTTTCAACTATTACTGATGCAGAGAAATATTAAGGACTCTCCAAAATTTAATCCAGTTTCTCTCATTTCTAGCTTATTTTCTCCACAGTGCACCAGAAAACATTCTTATTTCAACCAACCACCTCACATGTGGCATATTTCTAGATGTTTTGCAGTCACATAAAATCTGTTTAAGATTTCAATTGCTTATTTATGATAATATATTTTCACCATATGTCCTACCTAGTTCCAATTATTTTCAATGGTATTTAATTATTCTCTTTTGTTTTGCTTTTTTTCTAACTACCTCTATCCATCCTTTATTAAATTGATTGAAGGCTGTGAATTGATCATCAGTTAAGTGTCCAATTCTTAGAGCTATACATAAGAACAGATAAAAACACCTATTAAAATCTTTATTTTCAAATACATTATAATATTTTTAATGTTAAATTATTTCTATCAAAAGCATCCATTTAAGTTTAATTATATTATTAATTTCATATATTATCATTTCATCTGTATTAATAATTTCAATAAAGTATTTGCAATTGTTGAATTCTCAAGTTTAATTATATTATTAATTTTTATACATTATCATTATATTTGTAATAATAATTTCTACAAAATATGTGTAAGTGTTGAATTCTTTTAATTCATATTAATTAATTTTTATTTTTTAATGTTGAGAAATTCTATTGAAAATTATTCAATATTTTTTAGAATTTAACTTTAAACCTACTTTCTTACTTTCATTTGATAAGTTTTGCAACATTTCCTGAACTATAAGCGTTATTTGCAAAAACAAGCACATCATCTATAAAATCTAAACAAATTAAATAATCTCCGTTTAGGTAAGGATAAACACTGAAATACATTTTTATCAATATTAATCTTTTTAGTAACACAATATAACCTAATTATGAGCGTTATAGTTTAATATATATTATTCAGATTATGGCAATACTTTTCATCTACATCTTGGATGATCTTATAATATACTCACTGTAAAAATGCTTTTATAATCAAATGCCTTTTCATAATCTGCAAGTTCAAAATATAAACACATCACGTTTTCATTGATGCATTATATAATTACCTCAATACCTCGATAGCTTCCATTAAACTAAAACGACTTTTAAATCAGGATTGTACATATGCTTGATTAAAATTCAAAGTTAACTGATGGTAGATTATGATACCTTATTTATCAACCTTTTTTAAATATCATCATTACTACGATATTTTTGAATGTGATACTTTTTTTACCATTTAAACATTTAGTATCTAATATTTCCAGTAATTTTTCAATTTTTTCACCTGCTTTTATGATACTACCCATAATTGCATCATTTTTTCTCTCTCCTGAATATATTTAATTGCAGGTCTCACATCTTCATTTTAAAGGCAGTGCAAATTAGAAAATGTTATAATTATAAAGGATACTTTGTTGACTTGTTTTTTGATTATTAAACAATTTTTTATAGATTTTTCTCATAGAATTTATGAAATCATCTCTTTTTTTTTAGTAATAGTTCCATCTTTTTGCTTAAGTGCAGAAATATCTTTCTTTCTGGTATCTAGATATTGTTGAAATTTTTGAGACATATTTACATCTTCACTTTTCCTTGTTGATTCACAGTTACATTTTTTTACATCATCATTAATTTTTTTCTGTATCATTTTCCTAAATTCTAGATTTTCAATTTTTGGTACTTTGATATTAGTCCTGCAATATAGAGAAGATAGGGTATGCCTTTCACATTCACAATAAATGTGTAATCTTGCAATGGTGTCAAATTGAAAGAAAATAAACCCTGCAATATTATTCAATCTCATGTGAAAACATTTTTATCTTTATCAAAAGGTCTTTTTTGCAATATTTTGATATTTTCAGTTATTGTCCCAGATTTATTTCTGACAACAGCTACTGCATTGTTGATTTCAATTGCACCAGGAAGAAAATTTAATAAAAGTCTTATAATTTATATTTCTTTATTTTTGTGTATTTTTTTTTCTTTAAAAAAATACATTTATTAGCATTTCTACAGAAAATTCCAGCATACTTTGTGCAATCATGTGTTCAATCAAACTCCATTGAAGGGGGAGAATTTTTAGATCAAATCTCCATTTTGTATAGTAGAAGTAAATGTTAAATGTGTTGATTCAATATGACAATTCCTGTTATATATTACACAGTAAGTAGCATATTTATATATTTTATGTATTATTGTAAATAATATTTAAAATAACTATAATTTAGTGATTGTTTTGTGTGCATTTAAAATAACATTTTTTTGCATAATGGCATTATTTATTTAAAATTGCAAATCAATTTTTTTTTTGGGTTTAAAATGTTGTTTTTAATATCAATTTATATATTGTTATACATTTTAAAGTCGTTAGCATGAACATTGTATATATTTGTGTATGGCAAATCAATATTTTTCAAAAATGGTCTTTTTAATATCCATTTATTCCTCAAAATTGTTTTAAAATCATCTTTTAATTTCCATTTGCTTCTCAAATTTTGCTTTAAAATGCTGTTTTTAATATTATTTTTTATACTTTAAAATTGGTTTTTTAATATCAATTTTTTTAAATTGTTTTAAAATCATCTTTTCAATATCCAGTTGTTTCTCAAAATTTGTTTTAAAATTCTGTTTTTAATATTATTTTTTATATTTTTAGTTTTTTTTTAGTCCTGCATCACAGAGCCTGTATTAGACTTCCTGTGTCTTTTCACATTCATATCAACCTGCCAATAACATTATAAATCTTTTGCAAAAATATCATGTAGAAGATATGTGTACTTGTTATTTTTTTGCGAATTTTATAAAAAATATTATGTACAAGATCTGTGTACACATTATTTTGGTCATATCACAAGATTACAAAGTTATCAACAGATTGATATGAATATGAAAAGGCACAGCAAATGTAATACATGCTCCATATTGCAGAACTCATACCAAAGAACACAATTTTATTATTGGATTACTTTTAAAACTTTTTATATTTCTTCTTTTTTATCATATACTGTTTTGTCTCAGTAAAAGATTTTCTGATCAATTGTTGTTTTTGTATCAGATATCTTTATTTCAGTTTTTAATATTATATCAATTATATTATTTGATTTAAGTCTATACCATCTTCATAATCTCTTAATATTTTTAAACAATTTTTAAATATAACACTTAAAAATTCTTTTAAAATATTAATTATACTCATTTCAGGTTTTTTTGAAGATTAAGAATATTAATTCTTAATATTGTTTTTTCTTAACAATTTTTAACTCTAATTTTGTTATAAATATTACCCATCTCATTAACCAATATTCACTTTTTATGTTGAATGCAACATTACATCCTTAAAACACATATTTTTTTGTTATTCAAAATATAATTCAATTTCTGCTGTACCATAATTTGGATCATCTTTGTCCATTTCTTTCTAGGATTCTTGTCTAAAAAAATTATATGTTTACTTTCTTCAAATTCTATATTCTGTGGTTTTCTTCATTTCTATCAATTTAATTAAATTTATTCACAATATATTCACCATTCAAATGTTTGTCATTTCTAGCATTAAAATTCCCCATGACAATTTTAAAATATTATTTGACCTTTCCAAAAACTATTTTGTATATCAACACATAAAAAATTTTCTATTTATTTATCACACTGAGAAATTGTTGGGACATAAACCAGATTTAATTGTATTTAGTATCTCCCATAACTTGGATAACATAAATTGTGTTGTACAATGTGATGCAGTAACAATCTCAACAATGCCTTTTTTTCTCTCTTTTATTTGTAATAAATTCATTCTACTGGTTTGTGCTTCCAATAATTGTGCCTTTGTACTAAAATCCTTTTCGACTTTTTAAATCAACTGTCTTTTTACCTTTGCCTTTAAATTCACAACATTCAATAATGTTTTATTTAATATTTGACAGTTTTTTTCCAGTTCATGCAATATCTTTTGACTTAAAAGTAATATGAAGTTGAAAGTATCTAAATAAAATATTATCATGTAATAAAGCCTGAGTCTTCAATAAGTGAATTCTTATCATCCTCCAGCTTTGGTCTCCAACTGTTGCTTTGTCTAGTCTTTTACAGCTTTATAAGAATAATGATCACAATTTAGTTTCTTCTGTCCTGATTGTAAATATCTTTTAAAAAGTTAATTCATATATATATATATATATATATATATATATATATATGTAAATATCTTTTAAAAAGTTAATTCATATATATATATATCTTGCTCTCAAGAAATCGACTAATATTTCAATTAAGAATTATCACGCGATTGAGAAGAAAGTAAGAGCATGCCTTTATCTTAAACTCTGAGGTGATAAACCAATACTGGCTGATACTATTGGTCAGAAATTCATTCATTTTTATTTACTATATGAATAATTAGACAATAATAACAGCTTCAGGGATGTGAACATATGGAGTGGATCATAGAATTTTGCTGTGTTCTATCCCTTTGAATGTTCAGAGAGAAATCAAAGATCTTAATTCAATTAATTGGATTTCTTTCTGCAGTCAAATGTCTAGTAAGTAATCATATATATTATAAAAGGGTTATATCAAAATTTATAATTTATAAATAAATTTAAAAACGTTTAAATTTTTATTTTTTTATTTATAAGAATTATTATATTTTCTTATCTTTATTGTTTTTTTATAATGTATTACTATTGTGAAGCATTGATAATACTTTGAAAAACTTATCTTCAACAAATGTATAAAAAAGTAAATATAAAATGTTCAGTAGTTAGCAAGTTAAATGTAACAAGTAAAACAATTAACTTTTAAACTTTTGATCTGTGCTAGTTGAATTGCAAAGTTCTAAATTAAGGAGGTGCGTAATAGAGACCCAACTTTCATCTATCCTAATATTTTAGAGAACAGAGCAATTCAATTAATTCCTGATTGACAGTCCTTAAGATGTAATGATCAATCAAAAAAAAAAAACAGCAATTAAATTAACCACTACATGAAAAGGTCACTGCAACAATCCCACATATAAATATTGAAGGTAAAGAGTTTGAATGTTTTTCCATATTTTCCAGCTAAGAATAATGGAAGTACATTTAGCAACCAGTATTGGAAGGTTAGATGCGTTGATTATGACTAGTTTTCTGAAATAATGTTTCAGTTTACCATTCCAAATTCGAAAAGTATTACTATTATAGACGGCTGTACTACTGTTTGTTTACGTGTGTTGTTTATTTGTGCGAGTGTACATATGTACGTATGTGTGTTTGATATTCACAAAATTAATAATTAATTTACTTTCTTCAAGAAAAAGATTTTGAAATCGATTGATTAATAAACCAAGTTATATATATATAATTTTAGCTATATTTTTAGACATTTAAAAAGTAATTTTTTTAAAGCATTCTCAATTTTTTAAATTGAAAGACTTTCACAAATTCTTAGGAAAAAAAATGAGTATAAAAATTAAAAAAACACTGTAGATTTACTTTCTTCTTTTCAAAAATTGCTTCACCTAATATAGGTTTTATTATACTAATTTTTAATCTTTTATCAAACTATTTCCTGCTTCTTTTATTGATTTCATTTTAAAGCCCACATTCGTTCGGTTTTGTTAAACTTTTACACCTACTTCGACAATTTTTTAAAGCATATTTGCATGTTAAAAGTACAAAAAATACCTTAAGATTAAAAGGTATTGAAAATTTTTTGATGTTTTATTTCAGTTAATGCTAAATAACAGCATAAAAAAGAGAAAAGAAATATATAAAAAAGATCAAAATCTAAAAAGGTATATTATCTTAGCAAGACTTTTCGCTTAACAGTTAAAAATGAAGATTGATTGATGGCTTATAGAAAAGACAAATTTTGTGGGAGGGTTTTATTACAATAATTGACACACAGACATAAAAAAAAGTCTTTCATGAAATTAAATTATCTTTAAAAAATGTATTTAAATACTTTTCTCAAATAATTAAAACTTACTTATAATATATATAAAATTTACACTGAATAATAGAATAGTTAACCCTTTCATCGAAACCCTTAATCCGCAACAGATAAAAATGGATAGATAATTCACTTTTTTACCAAGGCTTTAGAATATTTTTTCTTAATTATTTTACCAAGATAGTGAGTCAAATTTTGGGCAGTGTTTTGGATATCTAATTATTCTTAATTATGGGAGAGTGGGAGAGTTTCAAACAAACACAGAAACTGATTAAGCCTCACTGTTAATCGCAAAACCTTCTACTTTACTGTCTATTTTGGTGAGGAATTGGAGAGAAGCATTATTCTATAAGTGCTTTCTTTATATTATATATATATATTACTATAGATTCTACTGCATAATCATAATCATTTTCAGACATTATCAATCCATTGCAAGATTAAGGTTTCTCCTAATTTAATCCAGTTTCTCTGATCAGTAGTTTTTCTTCTCCACATTATGCTTAGCACACTTCTTTAGTTCATCAATCCATTTCACATGCAGTCTTTTTCTATGTTTTTTACAATATCTTGGAATCTGTTTTACAGTTTTACTTGTCCATATGTTTTCATCTTTTTAGCAATATGTCTAGCCTAATCCCACTTCAGTCTCTTACTTTTTTCAATGATGCCAATAAAATCTGTGTATTCTTTCACCAAAATATTTCATTTTCAATCTGGTTTGAAGTGTCTTTATCTTTTTTTGCTAATCATCCAAGTCTCAGATCTGTAAGAAAGAACTGGTAAAACATATTAAAAACCTTCAATTTTTAAATTAGGCATATTTTATTGTAATATAAAATTATTCCTACGTAAAGCACTTTAACAAGTTTAATTCTGTAATTAATTTCATCCTTTATGTTTCCACCTATAGTAATATTATGACCAAGGTATTTGTAGTTCTTAAAATTCTTCTAACTCATCATTATCAAGCTATGTTTTTCTTTTGAAAAAATCACTTTAATCTTACTTTCATATGATAATTCTTGTCACACTTTCTGAAGCTTTAAAGCATTATTTGCAAAAAAAAACTACATCACCAGAAAAATCTAGATAACTTTAATAATCTCCATGTTTTGTACTCCCTTTGTTTTTCATTTCAATCCCCAAATTTCTTGCAAATCTGTGGTAAAAATGTTTTGGAGATATGGAGTTACTTTGTTACATGCCCTTCTCAATGTTAATTGATTTAATATTAATATGTATATAATTATTGTTGCTGCATTTTTATAAATATTTTTTTAGAATATTATGATATCCTACATCTATACCTTGATAATGCAATGATTTAATCAATGGAAAAATGTTTTTAAAATTAAATACTTTTCCCGTAATTTGCAAATTCAAAGTGTAATAGCAACTGAAATTCATTAGTTCTTTTTATAACCTTTCTCAATACTTGGATATGATACAATGTACTAAAAACAAATTTAAATCCAGTTTGTGCTTTGGGTTGATAAAAATACAAAGTTCACTGTAGATGAGTTGTAATTATTTTGGTAAAAATAGTATACCACTGATAAAAAAAAACTTATCGTTCTGTAATTTCTAATATCTTCATTATCACCTTTTTAAATATTAGTATTAATACTGCATTAATTCTTATTATGCAGTATATCTTTTTCATTTAGACATTTAGTATTCAGCTTTACCAAAAAAATTATTTGTCTACAATAGTTCTTTTAAGATATTGATTATAATTCCATCATTACTGGAACTTTGTTCTTGTTACTATAATATAAATCTTTAGTGCGAATCTTTATTAAGATATGGATAACATTTTATGGTTATCCAAGTAAATCTAATATTAAAAACTAAAATTATTGCAAAAAATGAAAAAAATTATACATATTAAGAAAAACTTGAATATAAAAATTATATTTTATTATTTGACAAACTTAACGTTTTTGAAAAGCAATTTAAAATATATCTAAAAAAACACTGTCTTACATAGTTGCAAAATATGATAAATAAATATGGAACTACAATTTTATGATTAAATTTAAAAAACTTACAATATTATGTGAAATTAAAATATCAAATTAAAAAGCATATTTCATAAAGAAGAAACTTTAAATTAAAATATATCAGTAACTCCTAAAAGTATAAAATTTGACACAATTAGTAATTTTATTGAATATAATCAATATGCTGCTGCAAATTTAATTGATTTTTTTTGTTATAATTACTTTATTCTACAATGTACTTAAAATCAAAGAAATTATAATTCTGTAAATTATTTATGACAATATAAGAGTCAAACTAGGCTTAGTAGGAAAAACCTTAATTTTTGTATACATATATTTTCTTTTATAAATACATAAATTATAAATTCTTGTGATTGATAATTTAAGTTAATAAATATTTGTATAAAAAATTAATAGCTGCATTAAAATATACAAATTTTGGAAAAGAAGGTATAAATTATCCTCCTGTAAATTATGTAATTATGAAATTGATTGATGTGACAATTTATATAATTAATTATAATCATTATTAATGAGCTTATATATAATGTAAGTCTACACATATAAATTTTGAAAAGCATAAAATAGATATTATAATTTTATAGATATATTGTTTACCTTGTTTGAACATCTCATTATGGCTTACAGTAAATAAGGGGATAACTAACTTGATTTTTTTCTAGCTGCTTAATTTAAGCTTTATCTGAAACAGATAGTACTCCTGAAATAATTAATGTTAGACTATTTTATGTAGTAGCATTTATCATAAATAAAAAAAAAAGCTTGTTTAGAGCTATTAGCACGCTCTTATATATATATATATATATATATATATATAATTGTCTATTTATTAATCTGCATTCGGAATAGTTTATATTTATCTGTTTAAAAAGATTTATTTAAACTTCTTTCTATCAATAATTTCAATCTCTGAGCCAAGTTGCAATCTTTAGTGTCTATATAAATATATTAGATCATTAATAAAAGTGGGATTCCACCTTTATTGTTAAAAGGAGGTCACCTTGACAAGTTTGAAATTGTTGATTATTATTGATATTGGGATTGTATAAGTGTTGACTGGATTTAATGATATATATATATATATATATATATATATATATATGTATATGTATATATATATATATATAATATTCAAAACATACATAATATACAAACAATATTTTCAATACCTATGTAGCAAAACAGACTCAAATTGTATTAGAAAAACTAAAATTAAACATCATCTCTTCCAATTAAATTTTATTTATTTGGCTGTCTGTTTTTATCAACTGTGTGCTTTTCACTTTTTATTAACATACTTTTTAATTTTGCGTTTATTATTATTTTTTCAATACACAGAATTTTAACTTTATTAAAATCAAAATCAAAACATAATTACATGTTACATTATGATCAAAAAATACGAGTGCAAAAATCAAGACAAGAGAATGTTAGAAATGATGATGTATCACCATCAGTATTTTTTGATCATAATGTAACATGTAATTATGATTTTGATTTTAATAAAGTTAAAATTCTGTGTATTGAAAGAAATAATAATAAAAAAATTAAAGAAGTATGTTAATAAAAAGTGAAAAGCAACAGTGATAAATAGAAGACGCAATATAAAAATTAATGAATTGTGGGAAAATTGATGTATGACGTATTGCTTTTGTTTACATTTGTAACGGTTTTTTCTAATACAATTTGAGTCTAGTTGACAACGACTACATAGATAGTTGAAAGTACTTTTATTAAATTGGTATATATTTGTTTAAAATATTGTTACTGTATTAATTATTGTATTGTTTTGAATAATTATATATATTTTATTATAATTGGAATACAGACATTGATTAATAATTTGTATATATATATATATATGAAAGAAGGACCTCAAATGCAAGTGGACTAATTAGACTATTTATTTATAAACATTCAAAATATTAATCCCAAGATTTTTCTAATTAAAACAGTTTAAATTTTTGAAATATAAATGAAAAGAAAAAAAGATAAAGTTATTTATAAAAAAGTCTTTCAAAAAATGATGATCCCAAATTGTGTAATCAAATAAATTTTGTGAGATATCAACTACAACCATTATACATTATATATTTTTATGGCAGTTGATGAAAAGTATTGACAAAACATACATAAATGGGATTTTGATTTGAGTTGAATCTTAGCTGGCAAACTATTTTAAGTTATTTGCATATTAAATCTACTGAAAACTTTTTCCAACATTTTCTGTGAGACAACACTCCTTTTTAATATCTGGTATAAAAATATATACAGAAATTTATCATCACATTTTAAATATGTAATATAAAATCTTCAATGTACCATATATTAAGGTTTTTTTTTAATTTTTATTCTATACATACATCTTCTCAGAACATATGTTAGAAAACAATCATTTTATCAATTGTTTTTGAAATGACTAACGTTCTAAAAAAAGTATCATCATATATGTTTAAGTACCACTATTACTAATTATTAAATGTTAAAGTTTGGAATATTATTTAATAAAAATTATTTACAATGTCTAATTAATCTATTAAAGTATTATTTTTTTACATACTGTAATATTATGCATGACTTTTCATATTTCAGATTTTTCATTATTATTTTTTGTTCATGAAAATAAACTTTATTTCAACTTTATCTTTTCACTATTTACAAATTTTATTAAAAGTATAATAAATTAAATAAGCAAAATTAGTCTAAGAATAAAATAAATTTAAAAAATCTAATAAATGGAAAAACAGACATTAGTAATCAAAATAAAAGTCTTTGTTTAGGCTTTCATGTTAAAAAAATGTATAATTTAACAAAAAAATAATTATTTAAAAAAATCTGTATATTTAAGACATGTTATGCTAAAATATGATTGTTGATAATGAACAAAACCCTTTTAAGTATTTAAATCCATTTTTAAATTATAAAAAAAACCAATAAAGATAATGTTATCAACAAAGTGCACTTTCTGTTTGATAGCAATAAATTGTTAGTTGTTTAATTTTCTGCTAAAAAGAAAATTTATGAAAATAAAATGTAAATGTAAATGTCACGTATTTATTAAGAAACAAATGTTTAATAATTATACACAAATAAATAATAAAAAGATAAAATAGGCATAAACATACTTTATTTTCCTGATGTAAAAAATGTTTATTTTGTGCAAGAACAGAAACTGCTTTTACATTTTTCATAGAGTGAATATTCTCATTTTATTTAAATTATATAGATTTGGATCTTTGAATAGCTGTTTTCCTCAAGGTAGTTTATTTAGAAATAATAATATGCTGCAGTGAAATTCATGCAAAGTCTTTTTAATTTAAATATTGTACCATCAATTGAATAAAGTGTTCTGCCAATTATTAGTTTATATAAAAATCTTACTGCACAGAGAACATTAGCACAATACTTTTTTTTCATAAGAAACTTTGAGCAAATTAATATCTAATATTAAATCTTGTTTTTTATTTTTTATTTTATCAATACTAATTTATAAGTTAGACAAAAATGATCTACTTTTATCTGACTTCTACAGAGACATATAATAAATAAATAAATATTTGATGCTTAAATTTATGAAATATTATATTACCAATGACCTTGTAAAAAAACATTAATCCAAATTATAATTTCAAATAATGTTCAAGAGCTGATAAAGAAACAATGCTTGTTAAATATGTAACACTGAGAATATAATATCATTTTATGTAAAAACTAACTCTTCAAAAATCATATAACAATTTGGTAATTGGATAAAAGTGGACTTTGCTTATTTACCCAAATAGCTTTATTAAATGAGTGTTTATAAGAAGTTTAAACTCCAGAAGACAATCTAGGAATCAATACAAGGACTTTTCCCTTTATTGTCTAACAATTCAACTACACAGTACATTAATAATCAAACAGCTTTATTGTACAAGAGTTCATAAGATGATCAAGTGCCAGAAATGTCTTAATTGAAATCAATCTAAGGATCAGACATTCTGTCAGTGCACTAAGTTATGCAGGGTATAGAATGCACTAATACAAGAATACAGGTGTTGTTTACAAACTTGTTAAAATAGCCTTGTCAAATCTGACTTGTGATTTATAATTATGTTTGGACACTACAGTTAGTCTATACCTATATATTCAAAATAGGTAAACATATAAATACACATTTATGCCGGATGTTATATTTAGAGTAGGTAAAAAACAAACTCTTAACAAGCTTCAAAAACCCTCAACCCCAGACCGCGCATGGCATAAAACTTTCAATCACAGATATCATTAATAAGAGCAAAACTCAGAAATCAATCTGAGGATGAGGATTTAATTACTAAGAATGTGGATTTTATGTGCAACTGGTAATCTATAATTACTTGTTTACAATGCATGGTACTAAATTGGAAAGCTTGTCTTGTATTATTATATACATAGTTATATATGGATGTAGACATCCATAGATTTATCTTTAAAACATTATAACTTTTTAAATAATAACAATTTCAATGCATAAAATAACTTCTACATACAATGTAAAAACAAAATAATCATCAATAATTACACAAAGGAAAATCAAACAATTGTTTATTAATTTATCATTTTTTAAAAAAAAAAATGTTTTTTTTAATTCTACATAGAAGTTATTTTGTGCATTAATATCATTATTATTTAAAAGTTTATATTGTTTTAAATGATTAATTGTAAATAAATGAATAATTGGAGAAAGTCTATGTAGTATATAAGCAAATTTATCAAGCAATGCTAGATAATCACTGATTAGAATTTCTAGCCACAAAACAAATTACTTCTTTTAGCAACTAGCGATTGCTTTTTTTTTTCTCTCTGTAAAAACAGACAAAAAACTATTATTGACTACTAAGAGCTAGTGGTTCAGTTATGAGCTAGCAATTTTAATTGGTGGTTATCTAGAAACAACATTATTCGTTACATTTCTCTAGATATTACATAAAAATGCCCCACTTATTAATTTGTTTACACCTTAATCAATCTATAAAATCGTTCACATTAACATAATACAATAATGTATTTAAAATATTTGGAACATCCTATACTATTTTATTACAACCACACTCCCACTTTAAATACAGAAAGCTCACATTTTAGCAGTTCACTAAAAATGAATAGTATAGATACGGGCATTTCAAATATTTAAAAAAGATTTCAGCTAGCATTATGCATTGTTTCTATTATTAATGTATTTATATATTTTGAATATTTGTGTATAGTTATATATTGATTAATGAATGGATTTAAATAAGTTAATGCTTAAAAGTTGCAATGTTTATTTTATTTATACAATTATTATTTAATAATTTTTCAAGTTTATTCCTTAATTTCCTTTTGCATTTAATTCTTAGGATGACCATTAGGGTTTAAGCAAAGAAATATAGTGGTCTTTATAGATAATGAGTACATATTAAGATATACTTAAAACTTCCACATGAAAAAAAAAGAAATGAAGTTGGGTTATTTCATATGTCTATATTCTTATATATATATTAAAATATTAATTTTGATGCTTGTATTTCTTCAAAACGTGTAATATTAATTACAGTAATATTTATATAATTCAACTTTTTCTGCTAGAAGTACTTTCACTTATATTCCTTTTAGTCTTTGTCAACTATATAACAATACAACATTAATCAAAATAAACATTATTTTGTAACTCCCATAATTCTATGCAATTCTCCTACAATTCTGTTATTTTAATGACTGATGATTGACAATTCTTTAATACTTCACGATTTCTTGAAATTAATATAGCTTCTTTTATTTTTTGTTTATTGTGGCAATGTTCAACTTGTATAATTTTTTGTTTTGTAATCAATTTTAAACCTGTATTTACAAGTTTTATTGTGAATAAATTTTCATTTATTAAACAATAAAATAACAGAATTGTGGGAGAACTGAATAGAATTGATGGAGTTATAAAACAAAGTCTTGCTTTGATTATTCAATGTTATATCATTATATAATTGTCTTCTTCTTCCTTTTTCTATGTATTGATTTCTACTTTAACATATTATACCATTTACAATTTTCTTAAATGCTTTATCAATCCTATTTATTTATATCAAAATGAATAGTTTTGACTGTCCTGCTATCATCATTAGATACAATATGCAAACATGCAATTATGTAAATAATACACTTATACACATATTCATATACATAATTAAATACACAAAATAAAACAAAAATAAAACATACATTTTAACATGACCATTATAAATAATCATTTCCCATTTTATTACTTTACTCATAAATAATTCTATCTACATTTATTTTTTATCACTTTATTTTATTTTTTAAAAAAAAATAATATGATTTATTATAATTATTAAACTTTAACATTTATTCTACTATTTAATACATATTATTGTCATTTTACTTATAATATAAATCAACTTCTAACCTTTTCTTATTTTTATTAAATATTTTATAATTATCAATTAATTTTTGCCACATTACAAACTACTTTTTTACATTACAAAAATTACTTACCTCTTTATAAGCCTTTTTCTAAAAATGCAACTGACAAAATTTTCAAAATTTGTACACTTGTTTAACATCTTTCTCTATTATCATTTTCTTCAACTTTATTCTTTTAACCTATTTCAAATTCAAACTATTATTAATAATAATTGCTTATTAAATTGTCTTTATTACAAAATCCCTATTAAGATTTTGTTTTATATTCTTAATCAATATTGCTTCTTTAATTTT
Organism: Epiperipatus broadwayi; assembly: GCA_028023455.1. Taxonomy (NCBI): domain Eukaryota; kingdom Metazoa; phylum Onychophora; class Udeonychophora; order Euonychophora; family Peripatidae; genus Epiperipatus; species Epiperipatus broadwayi. The sequence goes on from JAQFVV010006877.1 coordinate 233,018, forward strand.
CCTATCCTTTCTATTATTTGTATAATTAATTATTTTTATACTATCTTTCTCAAATCTATATATACAAGATTAATTTCTACAAGATTAATTCAACATAAATATAATAAAAGATCACCTATTTATTTGCGTTCATTGGAAACAGGTCGTAGGTTTGAGAAAGATAGTATAAAAATGATTAATTATACAAATAATAGAAAAGATAAGAAAATTAAAAAGGCAATATTGATTAAGAATATAAAACCAAATCTCAATAGGGATTTTGGAGCAAAGGCAATTTTATAAGCAATTATTATTAATAATAGTTTGAATTTGAAAAAGGTTAAAAGAATAAAGTTAAAGAAAATGACAATAGGAGGCAATGTTAAACAAGTGTACAAATTTTGAAAATTTTGTCACTTGGGTTTTTAAAAATAGGATTGTAAAGAGATAGGTAATTTTTGTAGTGTAAAAAAGTAATTTATAATGTGGGAAAAGTTAATTGATAATTATAAAATATTTAATAAAAAAAATATTAAATATTGATTTATAATACAAATAAAATGACAATAATATGTATTAAATAGTAGAATAATATGTATTAAATAGTAGAATAAATGTTATAGTTTTATAATTATAATAAATAATTTTTTAAAAAAATAAAATAAAATATATAAATAAATGTGATAGAATTATTTAAGAGTAAAGTAATAAAATGGGAAATGATTATTTATAAGGGTCAGGTTAAAATGTACATTTTATTTTTGTTGTATTTTGTGTATTTAATTAAATATATGAATATATGTATAAGTTTATTAATTATATAATTATATATTTGAATATTGTAGCTCTGATGATGACTGCAGCAACAGTCAAAACTCTTAGTTTTGATATAAATAAATAGTATTGATAAAGTGTTTAAGAAAGTTGTAAATGGTATATGTTATATCATTTTATAATTGACAAAAACTAAATGGAATATATTCAAAAGTACCTCTAACAGAATAAATTAAATTATATAAATTTTACTGTATTTAATATATATCAAGTTGAATTTTATACACACACACACACACACACACACATATATATATATATATGATTTTCAAATCATCATTCACAATGTGATGCACTATGAATTCTTCTATACAGTGTCAGGAATCTCTCAGACACTTTGCCCAGAGAAATCGGTTAGCCACTTTATCTTCCCTTTCCATTTTGACTCTAAGTTTTCCTATACACCTGGGTCTCTTTTTACATGGACTTATTTAATACAATTTTAAAGTTACATGATTTTGAAGTTCACCGGAAGTCAAACTCCGATAATGCGCTATTACTTTAAATAATAAATTTTGCGCACTTACGTTATATTGAAAGTAATAGCACATTATTGGAATTCGACTTTCATCTTAGTAATTTCAATATTTTCAGTGCTTTATAATAGTAAGATTTTATGCAATAATGAAATTAAAATCATGTTTTCCACATTTTATGTATACACACATTAAATTTTACAAGATTATAATGTAAATTTGTTCAAACATTGTGCATGTTAATTTTGCATTTTAAATCACATTCTGTTTTTGCTTTTTAAGAAAGAATGTAATCAATAATCATTTAGTGTCCACAAGTTTATTTTTAAAAGGTGATGTGAAATTTGATTTTTAAACGGAATTGAAAATTAAAGACAAAAATAAGAATTTAATTTTTAGTTGTTAGTTTCATAAACAATTAATAAAATCATCGTCTCAAAGATTAATTACTAATTACGTTGTCACCAGAAAACCATTAATACAACATGAGTGTGAAGTTGGCACTAGTTGTATTTCCTCAGTTTGCAAACGAACGTGTTTTTTTGGCAAATAGCGATAATAATTAAAACATGTATAAAAAAAATTGAATAAAATTAAATATTATAGTTAAAAAAAGTTTGTCTTGTATCAATTTTTTTCAAATTTGAAATTTATTATTAGTCATATTTTATTTCCTTATTTTTTTTTTTTGCGTGAATTTTAAAGTAATTTTACGTTGGTGCGTTACTTTTATGTGAATTTTGAAAAATCACAGACCGCATCCCCCCCTTTTCAATGTAAGTGATGTCTATTTGTGTGCAATTTCATTTGCACATGTTTTCTGAGGAACCTATCTATCATGTAAAACAAGACCAAGGTGTATTTTCTCTATCCTGCTCCATCTCATTTCCACAACATAAATCTTTGTCAACTCCATGACCTTTATATCTAAATCCCTCTTATCTTTTTCCAATTCTAGCATGAAAACCAATAACACACTTTTTGTATAATCACTTTGTTTATGCTTAGTCTTCCATAACTTCATTATTTGTATTCTTTCTGCTTTCAGACATTTACATTCAAATAACATGATATGATATGCCATGTGATGCACTGTAATTTTTCCTTATACAGAGTCAGGGATCTTTCAGCTACTTTGCACAAAGAACCTATTAGCCACTTTACCTCTCTTTTCATTTCTTGCCCTAAGTTTTCCCATATTCTTCTCTATCCTACTCCATCCCATTTCCATAACATAATCTTTGTCAACTCTATAGCCTTTATATCTAAATCCCATTTATATTTTCCCAAACTCAGCATAAAAACCAATAACCCACTTCCTGTATAATCACTTTGTTTATATTTATTCTTCTAGTCAATATTTGCACCTTTTCTGCTTTCAGGCATTTACATTCAATTAACAGTTTCCTACTATCATTTATGTCTTCCTTACACACCCAAATTTTTCTATTTATGTGTATATTCACTTATTGCTAAGGATCCTGTTTAACCCTTAAAAAGTAAACTACATTCCTTGCCAAAGTTTTTTTATTCTCCATACTAGTTCTTCATCTCTGCAACTACCTATTCTTTATTAATGAATGTATGCTTCTATCTCATTTCTTACTACTATAACACTCAACAATTCTACTAACACAATTGTCCCACCTTTTGCTTCAGTATACTAATATAAATTCTTTATACAAATCTTCTGCATACATTACTACCATTCTCTCCCATCATGTTGCCTACCATTTATTCATAACCCAATTAAATACTATTTTAGTTATTCTTTTATTATCCAAAAACTTCTATCTACCAATCATTTTCATTTTTCTTTTTGCATCTCTCATATAAAAACCTGAGCATCCGATTTCTCCTTGGATTTCCTCCTTTGCCATCCACACATCTGCATCAAATGCATGTCTTTCTATGTCTCTGTTTTTTTTAAGTAATCCAATATTCCTTTACTAATGCATAATACATTGTTGCCATATGTTAAACCTACAACTGCCACTTCTTTCCATACAGTTCTATCTACATCATATCTATTATATGAAAACACTGTTAATTTCTTTATCAATCCCTTTTTTTGATATATTTATCTTTTTTTTTCTCCCATTCATCCAAGCAGTTTTTCTGATTATTTAAGATGATTTTCAAATAGTTATACCTATTCACCAACACTTAACTTTATATCTTACAATAAAAAATTGTTATCTTCCTTTTTTAAAGTATTAATCATCATTACTTTTGATTTTCTTCACTAAATTTAATCGCATCTCTCTACCCATACCTTCCCTTCTTTCTGCACACAAAAAAACACTGTCTGCAAATAAAAGGCCTGACAATGTTTATAATCCTTTGCCACCTATTAATGATATTTCTACCCCTCTTCCTAGTCTTTCTACTACTCTTTCCATGTCGCTGAAACACAACAAAAACAAAATAGGTAGCACAGGGTATTCTTACCTTAGTTCCATTACATTTTGAACTTCAACTGATTTTATATTCCCTAACTGATATATATATATTATAACGATCGAAATGCAAGTGAAGATCGAATCTAACCACAAAAACAATATCTGCAACTACCAGGGCGCCATCTAGGCATTCGAGCCTAGAAAAATTTATAAAGTAGGCAGATAAGCGCTGTTAAGATTCCACTTTATTTAAATATTCTGATCGTTAGCCCAAGTCACTAGCTCAGCGGAGACGCAGAGATAAAAATCTATATCTTAATTTATATCTCAAATATCAATAAATAAAAGCCACTGCCAGAAATTAACACATAAAAATATTTATTTACGCACATATAAAATCATTCTAAATTTGAGGAATAGGTTTAACATTTTTAGATTTTTATATTAACTTTTAATTTTACATTTAACTAAGTTTCAATGAGTTTAATATTTTATTTAGATGGTCAAGTATGAATAGACTACATAGATTTGCATTTGAAAATAAAACATTCTATCCCTATTTAACCTTAGGCTAAAATTCGCAGTCAAACTGGCATCAATCCATCTGATATATTTATGTATTCAATGTAGCATGAAAATACAACAGCACAAATATACTATACTGTCAGGAATGGAAATCTGAACAGTATAGTTAGAGGAAACATTGACTCTTGTCCAATACAGGAATATGATGCCTGTATAGCAAGAAGAACAATAAAATAAAAACTCCATAGGAAGGGACCACGATCCTTTTTGCCAACTTACAATCCCATCCATAGGCAAAGGGTTGGTGCGGTGTATTCAGCGATTCTGCACGTAGCGAAACTTATACTACATCTACTAATTACACAAATATATCCAATCCATTGACCCAATTCAACAACGACACAAATAACCTAAGATTACTCTCCCCTAATATAACTTTACAAATCTATATAGCCATTCACGCCCGACTTAAATTTAACATTTAAATACGTTCGCACAAATGCATTTTATAAAATTTGTTTTAAAATGTTGAGTACAGATCAGCTGCACAGATTCTACGGTCAAAAACATTCCAAATTCAGCACAACCGATCAAAATACAAAGTCCTCGATAAACGTCACTTGCATAGGGAATATACTAATCCCATTAGCATTCATCGTAAGATGCTTGCAGTGATATCGTTGACATATATTCTAATCGAATGTGAAAACCACAACATTATCAACTGCTAACAAATCTATGCAATGTCTATACCCAACCTAAATTTCATCATTTAAAATTTAAACAACAAATAATTTATACAATAAGAGAGAAAAAAAAATGGAAATGATTTTTATCAATCGGAAAACATATAAAATTAAACATTATTAATTGATTTTAAACTTAAAAGTCAGATAGAAGTTCATAAGCTTGAATGAAAGTTCTTAGTTATTTTTAAATTTAGAGTTCATGTCAATATAGCTTACAGTAGAAGAGTCCAGGTTCCTGTTTTTAATTCCCACAATGTCTCCATTGGAAGATAATGTTCTGGAGGTAGCATTAGCTGGTTCCATTCTTGAATCACAGTCTTTTTATTTTATATATTTTTTAAAACAAACAAAAAAAAATGAGAGAGAATGGCAAGTGCGTCCTACCGTTCTCATCAAATCAAGTCCAAAAAAACTGTCTGGAACTCAATATTTCTCTTTTTATAGTAAATCTCCAGATTGAATGAACAAAGACATCACTAATCCAAATTTTCGTTCGGGTCCGGGCTGAGGCTTGGTGCTTCCATTGGTCAAGCTAATTTCTTTTTATTTTCTTATCTATCTTTCATCAGATCATTTTAATTATACAAGAGCCCGAAGCTAGCTTGCTTTTCAAACAATTTATAAACAATTATTTCCATTTACAGATTACATTAATTAATACCTGTTTTTATTTTTAAATCTTGTACTTTTTTATAAAAAAAAGTACGTTCAAATACTTATTTGTTTTTTTAAAAAAAAATATTTTTAAAGTTTGGCCTCTGTGCGAATGTATATACGTTTAACATTATTTTAATTTTAGCGTTTAGTTTTTTACTTTTATTTGCGAACTTTTAAGTTTTTATTTTAAATAAATGTAACGACATATTTATATATCGTTACAATATATATATATATATATATATAGTAATTATTTTCAAATAATCTCTTAATAATATCAACTAAAGCTCCATTCATTCCCAAATTTACTAAACTTGTCTATAATCCATTTCTATTTACTCTATCATATGCCTTTCTCTATATTTATAACAACCATATATAACTGTCTACCTGTATTTCTACTCATATTTATATGCTGTGTTACTACAAATAAACTATCTCCTATATGCCTATCTTCTCAAAAATGGTCCTTGCATTTCTCCCACTATATTATTTTCTTCCATACATTTTGCAACCCTTCCAGCCACCATATATGCAGAAACTTTATATAACACTAATGTTACCCTTATCAATCTATAATTACATAACATTCTATGATCCTTACCCTTTCCTTTAAATAGTAGCTTTACTCTTGTATTATCAAACTATCTGGATAGTCTCTCTTCTATGCCACCTTATTAAAACATGATAATAATTTTAATTTTTGCTCTATGTTTTAAATTGAACACCATCTCCACTACCAATTTATTCAAACCTCCTGTCTTTCCACTTTTCAATTTTTTCCCTGCCTCTTTCAGTTCATTTTTTGTAAACCTAATATTTACATTATCATATGTTTTTATCACTCTGTCCTTCACATCTAACATCTTTTCTATATCCATTACATAATATTTAAGATTGTCTCTAATTCTTTTCTATTCCCTCATCATCTAGTAATACTATTTCTCTCTCCTCTACATTCTTTATTTTAATGTATTTCCAATTTTTTTTTACACCCATCTCTTTCACTTTTATTAATATCCTCCAACAATTTACTATTTAATTTCATTCTGTCTACATAATTATCTATTTTAGTTAACTTCTTTTTTAAATATTTTTCCCATTTAACATTAATATCTGTTTCACTTTCTTTGTTCTTAATTGTGCATTTGCAATCTCTGCATGCTTTTTTTCTCTTTTACACTTTTACTAATTCTCATTTTCCTATTACTTTATTCTTCTGAATTTTCTCACTTAAAACTCTATTTGCCACTTTTTCTACTTCATTACACCAGTCTGTATATTCATTCCTGACCAATTCTTCCATGGTTTTTTTAATGTTTATTTTATATTCTTCTAACTTATTCTTATCATTCATTCTCCATCCACATCTTTCACTATCCTTTCTACTTTTACTCTATTTTCCATCACCTTATTAACCATTTCTATTATAAAGAAATTATGATCACTATTACACACTTTCTCTTCATTATCAAACACTTTAATATTTCATACTTTATTCATTCTTTTTTCTCTACTAATACATAATCTATTGTGTAAAATATATTATTTCTAGACCATGTGTATTGTCTCTTATAAATATTTAACAAATTTCCAATGTCCAAATTCACACTCTGACAAAAAAATTTTAAAAGCTGTCCATAATGTTATCTGCATGATCAATTTCTTCAATATACTCATTTGTATACCATATAACCATTATTATCTTCCTCTTTTCTTTAAAACTCTGTATATCATTAACTAGGCATTCATGTATGTTACTATTCCATTCCATTATATTTTGACTATCTCCAGTGTCTATATAGACTACATCCACCATCCAATCTTGTCTTCCTAATCTTATCTCAAATCCAGTATTTAAATATTTTTTTGACAAAACTCCTAGATGACCATCACTTTTTTCTTTTTGATTTCTATTTATACCCTGCATACCAAACCTTCCTGTATAGGTTCTTCTTCTCTTAAGTGTATTTTCACTACTATTAGTATTTCAAGATCTTCATTTTTAACTGCTTTGTTTGATTCAAGCCACTTTTCTGGTCTCATACCACCTTGCATAATCAAATATCCAATTTTAACAATTTCTTCTTTCCTAACTATTTTTTTATAAATTCTTTTTGACTCCTTCTTTTCCCTTACATTTATAAATAACTTGCTATCCATTAATTTTACAGACCCATTTCTTCTCCACATTTACATTTATATTCCACATTTACATTTATATCTAAATCATGTACTCTTTGATTATTTCTTACATCCCATCCACCCTTCTACTTTCTGATAACACTGCCACTTAAAACCCCATCTCCCTTGATAAGTTTCCCAAACTATATTCTTCATAAATCAAACTCCCTAAAACTTCATTTCCTTGTTTTTCTAAGTGCAATTCATTTTTACTATATAACTACCCCTATCTAATAAAAATATCCCAAATATCCACAAACATAACATCATTTCTCTCACACAATTTTTCAACCTTTCATTTAAGATAATTCAGCAATGACCTCTGTGAATAAATATAAATTCTAAAGTTCAAACAGCTAAATGTAAAAGGTATGCATTATATTTTCTAATATTTATATATATATTAATCTTTATGTGAAGTTGGTATGCATTATATTTTCTAATATTTATATATATATTAATCTTTATGTGAAGTTGGAAATTTATATTTGAACTAGCGATAATCTGTAGTTTAATAAGTGATTAATAATAATTATTAATGTATTTATTTAAGAGATGGTATCAAAGTTATGAATGCAGAAAATTTGATACTTAGAGACCAAAGTGTAATAACATATATATAATTACTAATATTATATCATATTAAAAATAATTAACGATAATATCACGGAGTGCAAAGTAGAGAAGCCTAAAAAAATTTAAAAATAGATTGTTTAATGTATTGAACTTTTCGACCATTAATTATTACGCAAACAAACATAAATAAAGATATACATATTTTACTAATTGTTATATGTGTATATGCGTTTGTATACCAGTAAATTTATTTTTCAGAATTTTAAAATATTTCATACCGTTGAATGAATATAATATTTTTCTTCAATTTCTTATTAATGATTTCAAATTATTTCATATTATTAATATTGTAAAAATATATAAATGTTTAGTTTTGTAAACAAGCTTATAGATTTGATCTAAGATAATGTGAAATGTTAGTATCTATCACTCAGCATTCTTCCTCTATACACTGACTAAGAAATCTTATCCCGTTTTTTCTTTAATGACAAAATTTTTGAAAAAAATATTGAAATCATATATCAATTACCTTGGAATAATATTAATCAGATTAAAAAGCAGATTCATTTTATTTTATTTCACTGCAAACAGAAGAAAGTATTTTTAATGAGCAATGTTGAAAAATATCAGATTAACTTAGTCTGTTTAAACTTATTTCAATATAATAAAAAATAATAATAATAATAACAATTAAAAAAGAATACAGAAAAGTGCATAGTCTACATCTATATAATGATGTGTAATCAGAGATAATAAATATAAAGTGACATCTAAAAATGTTTAATAGTAAACAATAATATATTTTGTAATTTATCAGAATATTATAATCAAAGATCTAATAATAGGTTCAGTTTTAGATCTTCGGAAAATATTCAAGAGTTATCAGATGAATAAGAAAGTGGGAATAAAATGTGCAATGAATTTTCTCACAAGAAGAAAATAAAGATTGATAATTATAAATTAAAAGAAGTTGACAACTACAAATACTTTGCTCAGATTATTAATAAAGATGAAGCATAATGAATAAAATTAATCATAATTTTAAACTTCACTAAAATACTTTTTATAGAAATAACTCATATGTTGGAACAGAAAAATGTTTTAATAAATGTGTTGTATAAGTTTTGATCACTTAATAAAAGTGCAGTATGGAGACTTTAGACCATTTATTGAAGCATGGAAAGATGAAGGTTGGGAGTGATAATAAAGTATCAAAAGCATACAATTTGAGCGGAAGAATAAATTGGTATAATTTATATTGAGTAAAAAAATTAAGAAACTAAAATAGAGATAAGGTTGACATATTGCTTAAATATATGATAATAAGTAAAAAGTTTAAATTTTAATCCCAAGTTAAAAAGATTGTAAATATCCTAAAAAAAGACTGTGTGTGAAATGGGATAATAAAATAAGAAAGTTTGTTGATATGATGTGAAAAAGAAAATATCAGTAAATTACACTAACTTTTTTTTTTCATATGTCAAGCTCGGAAGCAAACCTGCTAACCCAGAATAACTGTTTGTAAGGCAGCCATGCTGACCACTCGATCACCAACACTTGACAAATTCATCCTACAATGAATTAATAATAGATTGAGCATGATGATGATGATGATAACAGTTAAGTAAGAAACAACCATATAAATGTGACTTTTTCAAAATAATCTGTCATTTACAGATTTCTAAACTGTATCTACAATTTGTAATGCTTGAAAAGTGCATCAAAGTCTTGTGGTAGAAAAGTTTTCATGCTATTTTCTTCCCTTGTTAACTGAATATTGATCAGAAAAACATGAAGTTGTTTTACATTTCAAACTGGTATTAGAATATTTTTAAGTAGCAAGATAAAAGTCCACTCAGATAGCTATCAAATATAAACCAGCAAATGAGTAATTCTTCATTAATGACACTCTAATACATATCATTTGGCAATTGCCAAACCTAATAATTATTGTCAGCTATTTCAATACTTTTCTTTGCAGTATTCTTGAAATGTTTTTTTTTTCCTGCCATTTTTTTATTTACTGTACTTTACAAAAATAAAGATACTACATTTATTTTCAAAATAAAATTTAAAAATTTATTTTGCATATAGAAGTTAAATATTCCATTATTCATAGATTTGATTTAAATAATCCTACATGGTGTATGATGAAAACTTTCAAGATTCAAACCATCCATGAGATTTCCAAGTTTATTGTCCTGATTTTAAATTTATGGAAAAAAATAAATAGCATAAAAAATCCAAAAAATATGACCACAAATTTATATTAAAAATTATATAGAGATATAAAATTAATTTGCATCTTCTACTGACATATAACATCAAGTTTTACAGCATATTATGTAAATAAACTTAAAATTTTCTCAATATCTAATAACAACACTCTGTAGATTGCATAATCAACCCACAACTCTATTTTTATTTTGGAGGTTTTCATAGCAGAATATATTTTTTGCAAACAAGGGTATTTGAGTTAATTTTATGTGAAATATAAATGATTAAGAATATTTTTTTTCAATTGGAGAGAGGGAGTAGTGAATAGATCCCTCATCTCAACTTGACCATATTATAAACATCCATGGGCATGGCATTTCAAGAATTGATAACTCTTACTGAAGGTGAGAGAGTGGGGTGTAACTTTCTGCATGAGTGGATGATTAAGATTTTATGGAGTTGAGATGAAAGAGAGATTGCTAAAACAAAATTAAAAATATACATATATGGTGCATCCACATGCTATTAAAAATGTGTAGAAACTAGTCCCTACCTTACAAGATAGTAGTTTAATAAAAGATATCAAACTGATAACATTGGATATTTCTTGTTTACCTGAAGACAAAAAGTTTTTCATGAAAAGCATGTATATTTAAAGAGGATAGACTGAGTTTTTGTGCTGATATTTGGTTGTAATATCATAAGATGTTGGATGAGAAATGACTGATAAAAAATAAAAAATATGCAAATATTTATATTGCAGTTTGTAGTCATTCTTATTTTTGAAAAAGTATTTGTTCTACTCTATTACTGTAGTTTAAACTCAAACTATAACAATGTTTTAATAATAAGCATTGATTTATGTCTCAATATATTATTTCAGATTTATGCATAAAAATTATTTACATAAAAAATATACAAGATGTAAGCAACTTTATAAATCTAATAATTGCAAAAATTTTGGGTGACCAATACGACTGAAGTGTTTTTAATAAAATAATGTCCAGTGTGATTTGTTAGTAGTAACAGAATCTTGATATCAAGGTCCATCGCTTATGACATTCAAACTTCTTATGAAACATGAAGCAGTAAACCATTTAATTACATATATAAAAATAATATTTTAACTCTTAAAATATTAATGATGTAAATAAAAATTATGAAAAAATGTGCAAAATTTTATAGGTAAGATATATTAGAAATGTTTGAATTGAACCTTGATAATCTTTATTTGCACAATATTTAGAAATTTGTTTGATTATATTTGATTGTGTAGAGAACTATTTGCATTTATGTCACTCTCTAGATGAATAAAATGGTAAAGGTAACCATGTCTACGACTCTCTTCTGAGTATGGCAAACACTCTTATGAGTTTTAACTCACTATCATCAGTTTATACCATAATCATATTATTTGTTTTTAAGTAATGAATCAGTACTTATTTGATTAAGCCAGATTAATTTTCAATCTCTATCTTTAGCTAAAAATAGCTAGATAACCATATATTATAAACTGGTAGAGAGATATTTAGATTGGACATGGACTATTTATCTAAACAAAAATGCCTGAATCTGTTTGTAATTTAATTCACTTGGCTCAAGCTCAAATCCCAAATTAATGATATGGGGTGTGTACTAGTCAATAATCCTATCAATAGTTTTATAATAAAGGTGTTTGCAAAATTTGAAGCAAAATATAATTTTAAACTACCAATAACATCTTGGTAAAGTTTTCTGTCATTTTTTGATTTCTCTTTTTATTTATTTATTGTATTATATGGTGTTGAAAAATCAACATTGGATTCTGAAAATTATATGAATGATATTTTGATCATTTGTAAAGTTACAAATACAATATTATTGCTTTCTTCTGAGCAGTTTAAAATGGTTTGTTGTTGCCAGACTGCAAATATATATATATATATATATATATATATATATATATATATATATATATATATATATATATATATATATATATATATATATATATATATATATATATATATATATATATATATATATAATGAATGATGTTCAATATAGATTTTAGAAATAAATCATTAACCAGAATAAATAGAACTTAGCAATAATAATAAAAAGTTTAATAATGCTAAAAATCAAAATTACACATTTTATTTTGAAGAATTGTTAAAGGAGGAAAAATAAAACTCAATATTATTTATTGTTTGTCTGAAAGTTTGTGATGTTAACAATGTAATTCACTACCTTCCTAATCTAGTTTTAAGTATTAAATATTTTTTTAAAAAAAATTCAAACTTTATTTAAACTTTTAAAATACATTCAACTATTTGTAATAACACAAAGAATTGTTATATAATAAAACTGAATGATATTCCTCTCCTCACTTCTTCAGGTGCTGCAGCCTAAAACAGTGAGAATCCTAGCATGAAAATCAAACTGGTTACTGAACTTTAGATTCATAAATACTGGAATAGTTAGAACATAATTTATTATTCATGAATTAAAAATCATTTGTTAGATCCCCATCCTAATATTATCTTTGGTTATACCAGAAATATTTGAAGAAGAAAAGAAAAGAAATACAACTCAATCTATTATTGCCAAAATACAAAAGTATTTGAAAATTTGGAAAAAGTTTGAAATATTCAGTTAACACTTCAAACTAAATGATAGAAATAGTATAATATATAATTATAATTATCACTATTATTTGAAGTATAAGATAAAAAATATTATCAATATATAAACAAATATTACATTTGAAATTTAGCCATAAAAATTTGTTCTATGAAATATAAAATCTTGGAAGTCTAAAATAATATCTTTTATATTTATAAAAAGTTATGTTTCTATTCAATAATATAAACTATGTCAAAGCTTGACTAAAATAAGATCGTTTGAGTTCATTCATTTATTACATTGCATAAAATTTTGGATTGGGTCTTGTTTATTTTTTTTCATATCCACGATTTAAAAAGTTTTTACATTACAATAGTTTAAACATATAGACATGTTTTTTTTCATTATCGTATATTAATCACAATAATTTTAGCAATTTTGAATGTTTTAAAAATAATAAATTTTAATACTTAAAGATTTTTTATATTTTCGTCATTCTATGAGTGACTTGTTGGTGAATAATCTAAGTTGTCAAAAATTATTAATGATTGTGATTTTGATTAGTATTTTGTCATTATTATCATCAGCCATTCCCAAATCAGTATAATAATTCCAACCCCAGCACATGAAAAAGAACAAAATAAAAAAAAATAAAGGTACTACACAAGAGATTAGTTTTGCACTGGCTATACAAATTATCTATGAACCACAAATATATTAACATATTGAATATGCCATTATATTATTGTATTTACTTAATATTTTTTCTCAACACATTTTTTCTCAAATACTTCAACACATTGGGGATAATTGTAGCTTCCAATGTATTCTGTTCTTTGCTATACCAT